>JANEYH010000092.1:0-10034 GCA_024713555.1 Spirodela polyrhiza | reverse complement strand
AGTAGGAGATCTCAAAATCGGTGCTTCTATTAATATATTTTTAAGGGTGTTAAAAGCTTCTAAGCACTCATGGGAGAAAATAAATGCATTTTCTTTGGCTAAGAGAGAAGTCAATGGCCTAGAAATCTTGGAAAAGTCTTTAATGAATCTTCTATAAAATCCAGCATGTCCTAAAAATGACCTAAGTCCTTTTAAGGTAGTAGGAGGAGGTAGATCTCGAATTATACATACCTTTGCTTTATCTACCTCAATTCCTCTTTCACTTACCACATGTCCAAGAACAATTCCTTCTTTGACCATGAAGTGGCTCTTTTCCCAACTTAGAACAAGCTTAGACTCCACACATCTAGCCAAGACTTGTTTGAGATGTCCTAAACACTCATCAAAAGAAGATCCAAAAATAGAAAAGTCATCCATGAAAACTTCAAGAAAATCACCTATCATATCAGAGAATAAAGAGATCATGCATCTTTGGAAAGTGGCCAGAGCATTGCATAATCCAAAAGGCATCCTTGTAAATGCAAATGTGCCAAAAGGGCAAGTGAAGGTTGTCTTCTCTTGGTCATTAGGGTGAATTACCAATTGATTATATCCTGAATATCCATCGAGAAAGCAAAAATATGTTTTTCCAGCCAATTTTTCAATAATTTGATCAATAAAAGGCAAAAGAAAATGGTCTTTTTTAGTGGCTGAATTTAATTTTCTATAGTCAATACATACACGCCACTTAGTAGGCAACCTAGTTTTGATTTCTTCACCATGCTCATTAATTGATATAGTTAGGCCTGATTTTTTTGGCACAACTTGAATAGGACTAACCCATTGGCTATCTGAAATAGGATAAATAAAACCAGCCTCTAGCCATTTAATAATTTCATTTTTAACTACTTCCATCATATTAGGATTTAACCGCCTTTGACACTCACGAGTAGGTTTAGTGTTTTCATTCAAAAAAATTTTATGCATGCATATATTATGACTAATACCTTTTAAATCACTCATATGCCATCCTAATGCATCTTTATATTCTTTTAAAACAGAAATTAATTTTTTTTCTTCATCAAAAGTTAAATGAGATGCAATAATGACAGGCATTGTATTATTGGGTCCTAAAAATGTATATTTCAAGTTATCTGGAAGAGGTTTGAGGTCTAAATTACTTTGAGCATTCAAACAGACAATGGTAGGTTCATGTGAAACATTGTCAAATACTTCTTGCAAATCAGAAGTTGAATTTTCAGGAAAAGTATCAAACATACGTACCTTCTCAATGATTGAGTCAAGTACATCATATTCTTCTTCTTCATCATCTTCATTAGCAAACTTAGCTGCCTTAAATACATTCAATGAAATATGATGACCACCACAATACATATCTACTATTCCAGTGGCACAATTTATATTAGCACTAGCTGTAGCCAAAAATGGGCGTCCCAAAATAATAGCTGATTCTTTAAGATTTTCAGGTGGTGTCATATCTAGAACTAAGAAATCAACTGGAAAATAGCATCCTTCTATATTGACTATGACATCTTCAATTAACCCTTTAGGATATCTAATAGATCTATCCCCTAAAGAGAGAATAATACTAGTGGGTTTTAATTCTCCTAAATCAAATTTTTCAAAAAGATAAGTTGGAAGGAGGTTCACACTAGCACCCAAATCTAGTAAAGCCTTTTTGAAAGTCATACCTTTTATGCAGCAAGAGACAAGTGGGCTTCCTGGATCTTTTCTTTTCTTAGGCATTTCATTTAAAATGATAGCACTAATCTCAGCTGAAAGGTTAATTTTCTTGCTTTCTCTCTTTGGAGTACAAAGATATTTCAAGAATTTAGCATAAGATGGAACATGTCGAATAGCATCAAGCAAAGGGATTTTAATTTGAACTTTAGAAAATAATTCCTTTAATTCGTGCTCATCAATATGCTTCTTTTTATCTTTTAAGTGAGGAAATAGAGCTGATGGGAAAGGAATAGGAGGACTGTAAGCTTGAGTCTCTTGGGATAGCTCTATCCCTTTTCCACTCTCTTTCTTCCCACTCTCATCAGGCTCTTTCAAGATGGATTTTCCTTTCTTTCTTTTCTCCTCACTATCTCTATCTCCAATTTCATTTTTCTCATCAGAAGTCATCTCTTTCTTCTCTTGGATATCATTCCCTAATTTAAGTTGCCTTGGATCACTAGACGGCAACCTAGTGGCTGTGGGTATCAACTTACCATTCCTAAGTCTCATCACCTCCTTAATTTCTTCTAATTGGGGTCCTTGGCTACTACTAGGGCCTTGGCCATTAATCATGGAGGCATTAGGGATAGAAGGTGCAAAACCAGGAGGGTGATTCTTTGGATTAGCTATGGCTTGACTAGGGAGTTGCCCTCTATGGTTCGGCTCACTTTGTTGACTCCCTAGATTGTTTGACCTCTGAAACATTTGTAATATTTGTTGATTTTGGGCCATTAACTGTGCCATAGCTTGCTGTTGTTGATGCAATTGATCCTTCAAAGAATTAACAGTCTCCTCTAAATGGGTATTAGGAACATAAGATGGAGCTCCTTGAGGCACTCTATTGGGCATAGAGTGTGGAAAACGGTTTTGAGGATAAGGAGCATTTTGAGAAGGCATCTGATTTTGAAAAGGAGACATATGATTTTGAAAATTAGAGTTAAGAACAGGTGGGTACTGGAAGTTTTGAGAGTATAAAGGATTTTGAAAAGAAGGATTTGTATTTTGAAAATCATGAGATGGAGGTTTTGAAAATTGCATGCCTTGAGGATTTGAATTCCAAGAAGAATTTTGATGAGGATAAGAATTAAAATTGGGTTTTGAAAGTGCATTGACATGCTCATGATCAAGATTCATAGACTGTAAAAATGTAGGACAAGTATTCTCATCATGACCAATGCTAGTACAAATAGAACAAACTGAATTTTTTAAAGATGGAGTATGAGGGTTTTGTGTACCTTGAGAAGAGAGTAGCTTCTCCAACTTCTTATTGATCTCATTGACCTCATTCCTCAAATCCTTATCTGCATGTTTGATTAGTTCATAAACACCATCCTTTTTCAAGGGAGGATTAGTTCTATCAAAATCAGAAGAAGCATAATTATATGAATTTTCACTCAACTCTTCAAGAAGGTTATAAACATGATCTTCACTTTTGTTAGCATAAGAACCACCACATGATGCATCAATCAATTGCTTATGCTGATAATTTAATCCTTCATAAAAAATTTGAACTAGTTGCCATTTAGGAACAGCATGATGAGGGCATTTTCGAAGCATATTTTTATATCTATTCCAAGCATCATGTAAGGACTCATTGGCATTTTGAGAAAAACTCATAATCAATTTTCTCATCATATTGGTCTTTCCACGAGGATAAAACTTTTTAAGAAATTCTTGAACTAATTTGGACCATGTGATATTTCTTAAATTAAAAGTAGAAACCCAATGACTTGCTTCTCCCTTAAGTGAGAATGGAAAGAGAGTAATTTTTAAGGACTCATCAGCACCTTTTACTGTGGCACAAATTTTCAGAAATTCTTGCAGATGATCATATGTGTTTTCATTTAAATTTCCATAGAAATTTGGTAAAATCTGAAAAATGCCAGGTTTAATATCATGTGTACAAATAGGGTTTTCAAAGAGTTCAATGCCAGTAGATGGACTAAAATATTCATTCAAAAACTTGGGCTCTTCATTAACATGCTCAAGATTTTCACTCATATTATCCATTTTAGTAGTTTTAGAGCTTTTAGGAAATTTAAAGGTATGAGCAGATTCTAATGAAACCAAATTAGGATTTAGAGATCTCCTGCCAAGCATAAATCAATCAAAAATCCAGAGTTTTGAAATACCTCAAGGGGCTTACCACCTTTCAGGACAAGTGCATTGACTTTCACTTGACCTTATTTTTTTCTTTTCTTTTCCATTTTGATTTTTTTCCCTGTAAAAAAAAAAAATAATAATAGAAACAAAACAAACAACTATAATAATGATACCAACTTTGCCTAATTTCCCCAGCAACGGCGCCAAAATTTGATGTGGCTAAAGTCGTCGTTAATTTAGACACTCAAATTTAATATTTATAAACTGAAAACCAAAATAAATTTTCTTTAATTACAGGGATTTCAAGTCGGTCCTCAGGGAAATTAAAAAGTTAGAATATCATCTAAATATAAAGCATTGTAAAAAAAATGAAAAGTAGATAGAGATCTTGTTTTTTTTTGTAAATTATGAACTCCTAATGTTTCTAACTCTAAAAACTATATAAAAAAAATCTAAAAGTACAGATAACTAACTATAAGGCAATTCTTTTAAAAATTATCTCGTAATACAAGGTGTCACTGACTGAGGAATGAAATTACTAGCAATGAAAAATCAGAAATCTAGAACCAAACAAACAAAGAAAACAGTTATAGTAAAATTTAAAAAGCTTATACTAAACACATTATAAAATTACGAAAAATAACAGAACGTGGAAACTAACTAAGCTAAACTCTCCCAAAATATTTTTAACCTAAATTCATGTTTCCCTCATGAAATCAGATTCGAACCATGGGAAGGTCAGAAAGAAAGAAAAAACAGAAAACGAGTCTTGTAAAATATAAAAACCTATCTCAAATACCTTATAAAATCACGAAAAAATTAACAAAGGTACAAAACTAATTAAACTAAGACTTTTCAAAAGATAATGACTTAAATCCTTGTGCAACTCACAAAATCAGTTTCGGTCTATAGAAAGGTCGAAAAAACGAATCCAGAAAACGATTTCTAATGATGTGCTTGATGATTTTATCACCAAGTCACCAAAACACGATATTCAGAAGAAAAAAAACATTCATTGGATTCGTAAGGAAGTCAGGTTCTTGATAAAAATCATAAACTTAGAAGAAACTATATGACTTGATGCATAACTTCCTTGTTTACCCTAAAAACGATTTCCGAAGCTATGCTTGATGATTTTGTCACCAAATCATCAAAACACAATCTTTGGAGAAGAAAAAGCATTCAATGGTTTCGTAAGAAGATAAGGTATCAGTGAAAATCATAGACTTGAAAGAAAATAGACAAGTTAATACAGATCTCGTTTCTTTTGCCTTGGTGTCACTGCCGAGACATGCAAAATCCGAGATAGAGATCAACAACTCTCTAGGAAATCAATGAAAAGCATCCAAACATCCATTAACTAATACTCTTCTTTTACAGAATAAAAGGGAGTGTAAGGAACTAAGAAAGGAGAGAAAATAGATGATGAAATCATGCTTGCAACCAATTACAGGGATTTCAAGTCGGTCCTCAAGGAAATTAGAAAGTTAGAATATCATCTAAATATAAAGCATTGTAAAAAAAATGAAAAGTAGATAGAGATCTTGTTTTTTTTTGTAAATTATGAACTCCTAATGTTTCTAACTCTAAAAACTATATAAAAAAAATCTAAAAGTACAGATAACTAACTATAAGGCAATTCTTTTAAAAATTATCTCGTAATACAAGGTGTCACTGACTGAGGAATGAAATTACTAGCAATGAAAAATCAGAAATCTAGAACCAAACAAACAAAGAAAACAGTTATAGTAAAATTTAAAAGCTTATACTAAACACATTATAAAATTACGAAAAAATAACAGAACGTGGGAAACTAACTAAGCTAAACTCTCCCAAAATATTTTTAACCTAAATTCATGTTTCCCTCATGAAATCAGATTCGAACCATGGGAAGGTCAGAAAGAAAGAAAAAAAAACAGAAAACGAGTCTTGTAAAATATAAAAACCTATCTCAAATACCTTATAAAATCACGAAAAAATTAACAAAGGTACAAAACTAATTAAACTAAGACTTTTCAAAAGATAATGACTTAAATCCTTGTGCAACTCACAAAATCAGTTTCGGTCTATAGAAAGGTCGAAAAAATGAATCCAGAAAACGATTTCTAATGATGTGCTTGATGATTCTATCACCAAGTCACCAAAACACGATATTCAGAAGAAAAAAAACATTCATTGGATTCGTAAGGAAGTCAGGTTCTTGATAAAAATCATAAACTTAGAAGAAACTATATGACTTGATGCATAACTTCCTTGTTTACCCTAAAAACGATTTCCGAAGCTATGCTTGATGATTCTGTCACCAAATCATCAAAACACGATCTTTGGAGGAGAAAAAGCATTCAATGGTTTCGTAAGAAGATAAGGTATCAGTGAAAAATCATAGACTTGAAAGAAAATAGACAAGTTAATACAGATCTCGTTTCTTTTGCCTTGGTGTCACTGCCGAGACATGCAAAATCCGAGATAGAGATCAACAACTCTCTAGGAAATCAATGAAAAGCATCCAAAACATCCATTAACTAATACTCTTCTTTTACAGAATAAAAGGGAGTGTAAGGAACTAAGAAAGGAGAGAAAATAGATGATGAAATCGTGCTTGCAACCCTGAAGCCTCCGCTGCCTGTCACCCAGCCGCCACCTCCTTTTGCGCGCGAAAAAGAAGAAGACCTTTGTTTGCCCTTTTCAAAGCTTATATACCCATGCCTTTCTTGGGACTTCTTTCTCTATCCTTTTGTGGGCTTAGTAAAGCCCTATCTTTTAGACATTGTATCTAATTTTTCGTGCTCCAATCTACCCTTTCTTGGGCCATCAACTTTGTCATCCCATGGTGTTCCTTATCACTTTGACAAATCTGTAGAAGTTAATCTCCTTGGAATAAAATTCTAAAATTTTGAACCTTGATTCCTGATAAATTGAAATAGATTCTCAAGGTGATAAACCTTGGAAAAAGGTTATAAAATGTTAGTAATTAAATCCATAAGTTCATGATGTAGATATAGCTAATTTTAGAGTCATTTATGCATATCTTTTGACTTTTTCTCTAAGATGATTATATATAGTAACTCATGCTTACTATGATTCATTGATGCAAAAATCAAATAGATAATTAATTAATTCTTGGGGATAAGTGAGTATTTATCACATCTCCCCACTAAAGCATTGCTAGTCCCATAGCAATGAATGTATAGAAAAATAGGTGAGGACTAATGAAAGTATCAAAAATGATTATGTCATCCTTCAAATTATGAACACACCTTGAATGATACATGAGTTTAGAATCCTATGACCAGTGAGGAATATGCACCAAGTGTTTGTCCAAGTGCTTTCCAAATCATTGTAGGTCCTCCACATCATTAAGTCATCAGTTCTCATCCAACTATCGTGTGAAACCTTAATAGGGTTTAAGGTCAACTCCTCCAAATTCCCCAAGAATATCTATGACCCTTCTATCCCCCTTTCTGCCAAGAAGTACTCAAAGCCTTAATTTCCACTAGGGTTGGGGTAGGCAGACTTTAAGCTTTACTTACATTGCCTTTTTGCCTTAAGAAGGAGGTACGATGATGTAGAGTGAATGAGGATTAGAAGATGTAGAATTTAAATCATGGCACTTTTAGGCTTTGGCTTTAATTTTTACTTTGAGCCTTTTTTTTTTTTTTTTTTTACCCTGCTCTTTTACCCTTGCTCCTTTATATAATAATTTTTTTTTTCATTGACTTTGCTTTTGTAGGAGCTTCATACTTTTGCTAGCTACCAAGGACTTATAAGATAATATACTTCTAGGTTACTTGGCTGAGAAGAAGGGTTCTAAATATATCAAGGTATTGGAGAAGTTTAACTCTCCCTAGTAGGAGACACAAAGATGCTGGAACTATTGAACCTATCCTTAAGAGGACAATGGAGAAACCTTACTATTAAGGATAGCAAGTGGACAAGCTTTAAGTTCTCCTCCTCCACTTGGATCATGATCATCCACTCATACTCATCCAAGATGGATTCAAAAGGAAGGATGGCAAAGAAACAATGATACTATGTTAGGTTGTTGCATTGAATATATTCTAATTTGCATGCTTTAAAGTTGAAAATTTTCCAAATTTTCTGCAATTCAGGCCATCCCCCCATGTAGATGCCATTGGCCTCAATGGCAAGCATGCAACATACTCATGTATAAACATAAATAAATTGTGGTATGTATAAACATACTGCATGCTCATGTATAAGTTGGGTGAAAGGATATCACCTGAAAATTTAAGTTTTTTTTTTTTTTTTTTTTTTGGAGTCTTGTTGTCTTTGTGGGGTGATTGAACTTCTCCTTTGATCTTCTTCTTCGTTCATTCTGCTGTATACTTTGACTGAAAATAAGAAAACAGAAGAAAGAAAGAAAACAGAAAGAGAACAAAAACAACAAAATGAAGGGATATCTATTGAAAGTTAGGGGTACCTCCCATGAGTGCTTTCTTTAATGTCTTTAGCTAGACTCATGTAAGTTCATGGGTTAGTGAGGAGCAAAGACTCTTTAGATGGTTGAGGATCATGTTCAAGATATGGTTTTAGACATTGACCATTCACAATAAAAGATCTATCATTTTTAGTATCAAGAAGTTTAATTGCCCCATTATCCATGACATGTAAAACAATGTAAGGCCCATCCCATCTAGATTTAAGTTTTCCAGGAAATAATCTAAGTCTTGAATTAAAAAGCCATACCTTTTGACCTTCAATGAAGTTCTTCCTCCTAATATGCTTATCATGGTAAGCCTTCATCTTCTCCTTATATATTTTTGAGCTTATATATGCTTCATTCCTTAGCTCTTCAAGTTCACTCATTTGGAGAAGTCTTGCTTTGCCAGCCTCATCTATGTCCATATTCAATTGCTTGATGGCCCAATATGCCTTATGCTCTATTTCAACAAGAAGGTGACATGCTTTACCAAAGACTAACCTATAGGGTGACATTCCTAAGGGAGACTTATAAGCTGTCCTATAAGCCCAAAGTGCATCTTCTAATTTTTGACACCAATCTTTCCTATCGGCTCTAATGATCTTTTGGAGTATCTTCTTGATTTCTCTATTGGATACCTCTACTTGACCATTGGACTGTGGATGATAAGGGGTAGAGATCCTGTGGGTGACTCCATTATTCTTCAAAAGTGCTTTGAATTGAGAATTTATGAAATGGATACCATTATCACTAATGATGGTCCTAGGACACGCAAATCTAGAAAAAATATTATTCTTCAAGAACTTCAAAACAGCTTTATGATCACAAGTCTTAGTAGGTACTGCTTCAATCCATTTGGAAACATAATCAACAGCCACTAAGATATACTCATATCCAAAAGAAGGAGGAAAAGGACCCATAAAGTCTATCCCCCAAACATCAAAGATTTCTACTACTATAATGGGTTGTAGAGGCATCATGTCTTTGGCTGAAATGTTAGTGGATGCTTGACATTCTAAACAATATTTAACATGATGAAATGAATCCTTAAATAATGAAGGCCAATAAAATCCACTTTGCAACACCTTGGCTGCTGTTTTCTTACTTGAGAAGTGACCTCCACTTGGTGAAGCATGACACATGTGAAGAATGTTTCCTTGCTCTTCTTCTGCAACACATCTTCTCAAAATGTTATCAGGTCCTAAATTAAACAGATAAGGTTCATCCCATAAGAAGTATTTTATTTTAGCAAAAAAAAGATTTTTCTCATGACTAGACCATCCTTTAGGTACTTGACCTGTTACGAAGTAATTGATAATGTGTGCATACCATGGAGGATTATATCTGCTACTAATATTTAAAATATGCTCATCAGGAAAAGAATCATTCAACTCCTTATTATCATTTCCATTGATCCTAGAAAGATGATCAGCGACTACATTATCAAATCCTCGTTTATCCTTAATCTCAATATCAAACTCCTGTAATAGCAAGATCCATCTAATAAGTCTAGGCTTAGAATCTTTCTTTCCTAAAAGGTATTTCAAGGCTGCATGATCAGTGTAAATGATAATTTTAGATCCAAGTAAATATGCTCTAAACTTCTCTAAAGCAAAGACTATGGCCAATAACTCTTTTTCAGTGGTAGTATAATTGGATTGAGCCTCATCTAATGTCTTACTTGCATAATATATGACCACTAGTTTTCCTTCAATTCTCTGCCCTAAAACAGCACCCATAGCATAGTTAGAAGCATCACACATAATTT
>JANEYH010000091.1:0-10154 GCA_024713555.1 Spirodela polyrhiza | reverse complement strand
CTCCTATCCACGCTTCGTTCTCACCTCAACATGCGTCAAAACAGCATTTAGTCGGTGAGATATTAAAAAGAAGAGAGAAAGAGAGAGGAGAGGGAAGAGATTATTATTAATATTATTATTATTATTATTATTACTTATTATATTATTATTATTATTATTATTATTATTATTATTATTATTATTATTATTATTATTATTATTATTATATTATTATTATTATTATTATTATTTACATATTATTAATATTTGTTCCACACACAGGAGAGAGAGGGAGAGATAGAGATTAGAGAGAGAGGAGGGAGGGAGGGAGGGAGAGAGAGAGAGGGGAAGGAGAGAGAGAGAGAGAGAGAGGGAGAGAGAGAGGGAGGGAGAGAGAGAGAGGGAGGGAGAGAGAGAGGGAAGGAGAGAGAGGGAGAGAGATAGAGATAGAGAGAGAGAGAGAGAGAGAGAGAGAGAGAGAGAGAGAGAGAGAGAGAGAGAGAGAGAGGAGAGAGAGAGGGAGGGAGAGAGAGAGGGAAGGAGAGAGAGGGAGAGAGAGAGAGAGAGAGAGAGAGAGGGAGAGAGAGAGGGAGGGAGAGAGAGAGGGAGAGAGAGAGAGAGAGAGAGAGAGAGAGGGATTATTATTATTATTTTTAGATTTACACATAGATAGAAAGATTTTTAGAGATAGAGATTTAGAGAGATATAATATAGGATGGGAGAAAGAGGGAAGGGAGAGAGAGAGGGAGGGAGGGAGAGAGAGAGAGAGAGAGAGAGAGTCACATGTTTTTTTCTAGAGGTTAGCGGATGTGGGGACGTAAAAGATCGGCATCCTTACGGGAGTCTGGCCGCCGGCCCTGAGTATAGAAGCGTGCTCTTTTTTCTGGAGGTCAGATGTCTAGAACAGACGGCCCCGAGAACGAGATTACCTTCGGAAACTTCGAATAGTCGACATCAGATCGACAATGACTCAAGCCCATATATTATTATACATCATCAGGATGGAAAATAATGAATGGGAATCGTAAAATATTTTTCTATGTTCGACCTCGAAGATTCTACTCATTTATATTATCAACAAAAAGCATCGCACAAAGTTTCACCTTGTGGTACTCTAAGATGCAGTATTAAGAAAATAATAATTTTTATTTCTCGTAATTAAGAAGATGAATTTATTATAGTTTAGTATATGATAAATCTTCACAATAGTAGATATTCCAAGATTTCAGTAAAACCCAGCATAATTATAGGAGGGGGCGAGAGAGATGAACATACTATGAAGCCCTTTGGTGAGGCCTTTGAGACTAGGGTGAGTTTGGGGTGGGGGGACGGGGTAAGTGTGCCGAATCAACATAGTTAGGTGCTAGAAATGTAAGATAAAAAAATATTTCTCGATATTGAAGTGCGGAGGACACAAAGATATGTTTGCAAATGATCTTAAAATGTAAAGATTGAGTTATATGTCAAGTGACTTTCACCACATTTAACTAGATCTTCTGTTCTTGGCTGAATTGATATAACCTGTATTTGTATAACCTTGAACTTGCCAGAAGAGTGGGAGGGGGGGGGGGGAGAAAGAGCGAGAGCGAGAGAGAGAGAGAGAGAGAGAGAGAGAGAGAGAGAGAGAGAGAGAGAGAGAGAGAGAGAGAGAGAGAGAGAGAGCTCCTTCACAATGAAAGTAGAATTTCTTTCTATTTTTTAAGGAAAATTACATGCAATGATGAACATGACAAATATCATATCATGACTATGAAATATCATATCATGACAAAAAAAAGGAGACGCGTGGTGCATAACGCAGATCCATCGAGGCATTTGTGACAACTAACTCGAGGGAAAGGGTGGGAGGAAGGAAGGGAGAGCGATAGAGAGGGAGAGGGAAGAGAGAGACAAAGAGACAGAGACACAGAGAGAGCTGGGCCGTCTTCACTTGGGGATCCTCAGGTAGAGTGGTACCCAACTTGCCTTCTCCGGGGGAGCGTCCCACACAGAGAAGCCACTGGTGGAGTTCATCCACTTTTCAGTAATCTCCGGGTAGTGGCGGTTGAGGACGTCCTTCAAGCTCTCTGTCTTGTTGACCCATTCAAGACCCTTCTTGGTGTACGCCTGCTCGTTGAAGTGGCTCGTGAAGAATCTGTCGCCTTGCAACCTCCTGGAAGACCAAGTTCCATACTTGGCATCAGTGAACTTCGCATACGAGTGGATCAAATTGGTCGTTTGAATAAATCATGACTAAATTGATGCAAAACTTCGGCTGAGATGATAATATGACTCATTTTAGGAGGCCATAAGTCAATAGATGCAAAGTTATTGCTAAGAGAACAGCATGACTTAGAGAGAGAGAGAGGGAGAGAGAGAGAGCCCCACTTTCTATTCAAGCCCAAGCCCGGCAGAAATAAGGACTGGTTGGGCCTTGACTTAGGGGTGCAAAGCCAAATGGAAAATCGGAATGGAATCAGGCCAGGCTCTGGCGGGCACACCCTAATCCATGGATATACACACAAGAGTAGACTATGAAGCTATCAAGGCTTAACCCATCTTCAATCTATGGTCGAGTAAGACATAAGATCGAAGAATGTATGGGAGATTAGGTCAGAAGCAGTACCTCGTGGCCATGATGACAAATATGAAGAAGGCCGACTCGCTTATCGCGAATCCCTTGATCTTCTTCTCCGCCATAAGACCCACGATGAGATCGAGCTTCTCGACGTCGTCCCCGTACACCTCTTTAAGGGTCTTTATGGCCTCGGCATTGTCGGTCAAATCTTCCCAGCGAGAAATGGGGATCATCAGCATACTCCTGCGGAACTGGTTGTATCTGGCGACGCCTCTCTCTCGATCACGGTATACTGCGCAGTTATTGATAGCAGACCGTTCAAAACCATAATCCCTAGATAAAAAATGAATGATCCATGGACAAATGAATTGTTGTTCTTCGACTGAATATATCGAGCATTGACCTTCAAGGGTCGGAAGATCCACGTTCTCGGGCCTCTCACTTCCGTCAGTGTTCTGCACGATGAGGTCCCTCAGGAATGTGGGGTAGTTCCAGAGCTCCAGTCCGCCGCAAGGTTGATGACCCATGGACACGAGCTGTCTCTCGAACCCCAGGTGGCTTAGAGCTTTCTCTCCTCTAATTCCGATCAGTTCCTCCATTTTGATCCTGCTCATGGAAAAAGGAGAATAGTTACAGAGTCAACTAGCCATTTGACAATTCCGTCGCATTCAGAGCCCTTCTTCTCACAAGGTAGGAGAGGCGGAGAGCGAGGGAGAGAGTGAGAGAGAGAGGAGTTACTCTTTGAGTACAGAGGGGGCCTTGTTTGGCCCCGGGGGGGCATTGATGTTGCTGACTTGGAGGGTGTCCGGAAGGAGAGGGTGCATTCTGTACACACTCGTGAACTCTTCGGTAAGGGAATAGGGGACGCCGTGGTCGTTGGGCTCCTTGAGCCCCACGAGGCCACCCAAAGCAGGCCCCAACGTGGCTCCTCCAACGTGCCCGAAGATGTCCTTGAACCCCTTCCCCAGGAGCCCATACCTACGCGAGATACGCCCACAAATTCTTAGTATCATAGGAGGAGCATCTATCGTACGGAGGTGGGACATACGTAAACGTATAAATCTGAATAGGATGGGGAAGAGAGGGAGAGGAAGCCGCCCCCACCAGTTGGCATGCATTGCGGCATTTAAGGTGTCGGTCTTTAGGAGCTCCACGGTCCAGTCGATGGTGTGGATCTTGGCTATCACCGCCGACGTCACCAGCCTCGCATACTGGAACAGCTTCTCGTCGTCGAACTCCGGGTGTTCCTTCTGCTCGAGGATAGACCTCAGCTCGTTAGCGTCACAATTATCACGAGTATGAGGATGAGGATGATGATGATGATGATGATGAAGAGGAGGAGGAGGAGGAGGAGGAGGAGGAGGAGGAGGGGGAGGGGAGCAGAAGAAGAAGAAGCAGAATGGTGAAGGGGAGGTTGCACCTTGAGGGCGTCGCAGACAGCGTTGTGCTCCTTGACGAAGAGCGCCTGCAGGGTCGAGACGCCGGCCCAGCTATTCTTGACGTCGCCGCTGACGGCGCGGCCCTGCTCGTCGTGGAGGAGGAGGCCGTCGTCGCCGATCTTCAGCTTCCCGTCCACGAGCGTCCTCACACGCGCCCCAACCCCCTTGTTGCTTCCGTACAGCACGCTCCCGTCCCTTCATTGTGGATCTACCCCTCTTCATTTCCACCCTTTCCTTCTTTCTTAATGTGGAGAACAATCGAATCTGCGATCTTCTTACCACCAGGAGGTTCGGATGTTCTTGTGGCCGACTTGGATACCCGTTGCGACACCCGTGGGAATACTCTGTGTGCCATAGAACCGGAAGGCCTTCAGCGGGCAGGTGCCGGCGACTTCCTTTGGCGCCGTCAGCTCGACCTACGTCATTCAATTAGAAACAGTCACACGACGTGAACCTCATAGATATACATGTTCATATTCATATAGATACGCAGGCTTTTTTAACCTTCTTGTCTGGGAAGACGATAGAACTATTTCGTTTGGACAAATTTAGATACACGTATACATATAGATACGTAGATATTTATAGCATTCTTCTTGTCTGTTAAGGCGATAGATTTATTTGGTTAGGATAAATATACATGTACGTATACATATAGAAACGTAGATATTCATAATTTTCTTCTTGTCTGAAAAAAACGACAGATTCAATCGGCCTCGTGGTTTGTGTCTAATGCGGGAGGATTCTACTTGTTGAGTCTCTGCCAGCTGGAATCAAACGTGAACAGTCAGTATCACGTCGTGGTTTTTCCCAATTGCTTTTTTATCGGGAGCAATTCAGTTCATCAGATATTCTTATAGATAAGATATGCATACTGGGCAGCTGATTTCGTGTAGATCTGGGGGGGATGGGAGAGAGAGAGAGAGAGAGAGAGAGGTACCTGGCCGGTCGCCTCTAGGTGGTCTATCCAGTCGTGAACCATGAACTGGATCCAGGACGCGGCGATCACGTTGAACTGCTTACCCGTCCCGATAAAGCTCTTCCTCTCCAGCAACTTCGTCGCCACCACGAACGGATCTGGGTCCGTAAGCTGGCCGAAAGGCTGGCGTCAACGGCGGATACAAACAGAAAGTGGGAGGTCAACGGGGAAGCCACGAGTTACCTTGCCCTGCTGGTCAACGGGGGGGATGTTCCTCCCGAAGAAGGTCATCTGGCTGCCGGCTGCGGGCTTGGAGAGGTCCGTGAAGGTGCCGTCGCTGGAGCGGAAGGGGTGGGCGGCAGGGTCGGGGGTGACGGTGTCGATCTTGCCGACGGCGAGGAGGTTGTAGTTGTCGTGGAGGGTCCGGCGACAGAAGAGGTAGGTGAGTCCGAGGAACACCGGCAGCCGGTGCCACAACCGGAGCTTGTCGACGCCATGCATCAGCTGAGGAGAGAGAAAGAAAAAGAAATGGGTCGTGCGACTCGAAATCGATCGATCTTCCGACTAAGGTCGGGAGCTGATGCGTCGATGGCGTTCGTACCAGGAAGAGGATCTTGTGGCCAAAGCTCATCCTGTTGTACTCTGCCCGAAGGCTCGGGTGGACGAGGAAACTGAAGAGAGGCATGGTGATAGCCCTCTCTCTCTCTCTCTCTCTCCCCCCCCCCCCTCTGTATGTCTCTTCTCTCTGCCTGTTCCTTCGCTGGGTTGTGCAGTGTCAATACGTTCTTCATTTCCTCGCACTCCCTTGCTTTAAATATTAGTCTTCCAAGCTCCTCTCTTTCGCTCTATCTCAACCGTCTCTTCGCCGAGACGTGTAGCGATCGATCTGCCCTTGGTCTCCATTCATCATCATCTCTCTCTCTCTCTCTCCGTTCACCCTCCTCTGAACCGGGGCCCCTCTGAAAAGTCGTGACCTGAAGTTGTCAAACACGTTTTCCTCTTCTCGAACCCTCTCTCTCGGTTTGCAGTCGTGTGCCAATCAAACTCATCTTCCTCTCCACGTACTCTCTCTCTCTCTCTCTCTCCAGAAGCGTACCACGTGTACAGCATCATCCACCCTCTTTCCTTACAGCCGCCAGCCCGGACCATGCCATTCCCATTTTGCATTTCCCAAGAAGATCTCTAATCCTAATGCATCTCCGCCGATACCGTCGTTATTCTTGTCCTGGGGGGACTTCGCGTTCCGAGCGCGGTGCTTGGCACTATCCAACCGGGCTACATCATCTACTGTTCTGCGTGAAAACCTATCATCATGCCATTGCAGCCATTATGATTCAAAATGGAACGCAAAATAATAATATTTTTTAATCCATGCAACATAATATATTTTTAATCTATGCAAAATAATATTTTTAAATCTAGCGAATTTTTAAATCTAGCAAATATTTTTAAACCTGCTTCTGTGATTCTAAGTGGAATGCAAACCGAATTTAATTCCAAGTGCAAGAGCACGCGACAGTGATCGCCAAACATTTCAAAATTTACCAACTATTCACATTATTTGGGTCACATGACGTGGTTTTCCATCAATATAATATGATTTGGGATAATAAAAAATATCACTAGTTTATACCCAAATAAAAAATAGGCACCCTGCATCATGGATTTATATTTGGACGAAGACTATGCTATTTGGTCTCAAAAAAATATTAGTTGGCAGTGAGGTGACAGCTGATTTTGACTCGGTCCACGAGGGGCGGCTGAGCAGCGTCTGTATTTTCTTGACGTACCGTATCCGTGCTTCCCTCTCCTATTTGTAGGTGAGTCCAACGTCACAAACAGCACTTGTCAACATAATACGACTGTTTCCTCTGTGCAGACATTTAGAGAGAGAGAGAGAGAGAGAGAGAGAGAGTCGGGGGGATGACCTCGCAGCCAAGATTGACCGTTAATGTAGACACGTTGTTTTTTTAGACGCCAGTGGCAGATAAGGCACGTGCGGCACAGAATCCGCATTAACGAGGACCCGAGCAAAATTCTAATAAGCAACGCCAAATCGAGAATTCTTTGAACCCATATGGTTTTATAAATCACGATCGAAAAAGTGGATGGGAATCGTTAAATATTTTACTCACTAAAGAAAAAATCATATTCAAAAAATTTATCTACATAAAGTATAACACAAAGTCTCATTTGGCGATACTTTAAGGTGCAAGGTTAAGAAGACCATCTTATGTGAGGTGGTGATTAAGAATGACTTTATTTTATTATAGTATACGATTCATTTTCACATTACTTGATATAACAGTAACATGGAAGATAACAAATTTGGGCCTTGAATCTACAAAGCTCAAAACTTGAAGAAGAAACTAACTTTTGAATCCACATATTCGAAATTTATAACCCTTAAATTTACAAGGGGTCACTTGAATCCATAAAAAAAAGGAAATTCTCACAGAGGATAATACATAATATTTCAAAAAAGATATCTCTTTAGAGTTACAATGAGGCCTTTACATAGGCCAGAAAAAGGGTAGGACATTCCCCAAAGTAGGATTTTGTGTAGACCCTAGGGGCCGAGTCAGAGTATGATGAAAAGACTTGAAACAAACTCTAAAAATATTTAATGCTCAGTCCTAAGTACACTCTAGAAGTAAGAAAATGATTTGAAACAGATTTTGACAACATTTAAAGCTGACGTCTAGAGTACATTTGAGATGGATAAAAACATAAAGTAACTTGGAGAGGAGAGTGGACATAAAGTAAGGAACAAAAGTAAGCTTTTTGTACCTCCATGTGACTTGTCAACACTTGGGCTCTTTTTAGTACTTTGTGGCCCAAATTCATAGTTGGGTCTTTACTCTTTTGTCATAGATTAAATTTCTTGAGCCTACTCATTATGGGCTACATCAGTACTCATTATACAAGTGGTGATAGAGATTGAGAGATGCTCTCAAACCATCATCGAATTATAGGGAGATGAGAGGGTGGGAGAGAGTGGGAGAGAGTGGGAGAGAGGGAGAGAGAGTGAGAGGGGAGAGAGAGAGAGAGAGAGAGAGAGAGAGAGAGAGAGAGAGAGAGAGAGAGAGAGAGAGAGAGGTACATGGAAAGAAGTGATTGGTTAATTCTTGTCATCTTGTCTGCTAAGATTGAATGAGGCTTGGTAAGCTAGAATTCTTTAAAGGAATAATTTTGACGACCAATAAATAGATATACTTGCATAATAATTGGGCTAATTTGATCCAATTATATCTATAGGAGTTCTTATATATTATGGTTATTATTAAAAAAAGTTAATTGAGAAACCTCTACTTCATCATGCAAGTGAAGACTTTGTGTAAAGGCTTAGAGACTTTGGGGCTATGGTTAGTTGAGGGGAGAGAGGAGAAAAGGGGGCAAATGGACAGTTTAAATGAGAGTGTGAGCCTAGTTAAGCATGACTACACATAGGGAGATGGGCTCCTCCAAATGGTGTTGGTCCTATAGAATGTCGACAGATTTGCCTTTGGTCTTTTGGCACGTCAAAACCTCGTGAGTTTATTAAGTTGGATACTATTTTTAGAAATTAGCATAGTTATTTGCTATTAATAGAACATTTGTAGTTGACTTGGCCTTCTGTAATGTGGTTAGTTTCTCAACCACATGCTATTTATTATTATGATGGCACTGAGTGTCCACTTCAACCCTCAATTAGTCTCTTTCTTTCTTTGAGTCTTTTGTAATGTTCTAGGCTACCACACAAAAGGATACTGCATACTCTCTACTTAATAAGGAATATATGAGATGTGAGATGATTTGTTTGCTCCTTTTATACGAGGAACATGGACACTTAACATGCACTTTGCACTTTAATTCTAAATGATCATTGCTGTCAAAATATAAGCTATAACATATCCTAAGATAAAGTAATAATTTTGCACTCAAAACTTATCCAAATCACACAAATAAATTATAATTATAAAGTAAACATATTGAGTCCAATCTCTATATAAGAAATTATAACTTTATGATGTAAAATAATTCAAAATAATTTCTCAAGTAATGTTTAATTTTTTTTAGCAACAGTATATGGTGTTAACTTTGATTTGAAGAATGATTTCGTACCATGTATATAGTATACAGAGTTTTCTTTTTGGCCATATTTTATTTAAATAATTCTTATTTATTATGAGTGTTAATCATTACTTTTCTATGGCGTTATTTTTTTGTAAATATTATTAAATATGCAATAAAAATAAAATTAATAATTTAAAGTGAAAAAATGATTCAAATTTCATAATTCAACATTATATGGCTCAAATAAATTCCTTGACTTCTAATTTTGATATTTTACATCATTATTTTAAATTATTTATGCATTTATATTTAATATATTAAAAAGTTCTTCATATATCAAATATCATGAATAATAAACATAATCCGATCATTTTGTCAATATCATGTGTATTTTTCATCACCAAAACATATCTATCCTACAAAGTGGGTAAGTGTGAGAGAGTTGCTTAAAACGGGTGGTGCTTCCTATGTAGTCAAGGTGACTAGTAAATGTTTGGTCATCTCATGTCTTGGTTCACCGCTTTACCATCTATTGAGGGGTACATACTCGGGATCATGATCTTCTTTATATATATAGTATTTGGTCCACCTTGAAAAACTCAAGGATTCCAATCCCTCACGGAAGCCTTTACTTCAAGGAGCTTGACACATCTCACCCCAATTGTTGACAATGTGCCTACGATTGCACACTTTAGCAATGTTAAAGAACTGTACTGTCTTTCACAGTTTGACAATATTCAAACTCAACCTTGACTTGCCACTAGTGCGAACAACAGCTTTCACTATTACTCACGCATCTTCAAGCGCTATTCATCCATGACTTTGGGTGACCATTTTTCTAGATAGGGAGCTACTCTTAAGAAAAGACATTCCTCCACGTGGCCATATCTGGTTTTAATGTCCTACTCTAATATAATTCTATCACCGAGTAACTCCTTATCTAGATGCTATCTATTCTATAATGTCATCGAATGTCTACCTCTACCCTTAACTAACTTCATTGTCTCTCTTTCATAGCATAATAGAATGTCATCAATTAAAGGGGACTATATGCTTTCTACAAAATAAATTGATACTTAAGATGTTGGATGGCCTGCTCAGCCAAGCGGGGGCATGCCCTCTGTATAGGAGAATGCATACGCTTAAAAGTTCACTCAACATTTCATCTTTTGATGACTAGCTCTTCTCCTCCGGATGATTGGGG
>JANEYH010000089.1:0-10667 GCA_024713555.1 Spirodela polyrhiza | reverse complement strand
TTACTTTACTATCGTCACTGTCGGCAATGCCTTTCGAGTGGTGCGGCTACGTTCGGGTATAAGATATCCGCCGATCTTCGGAAGAGGAGGCTTACGAGCTTCTCCGGCTGAGACTTCTTCTCCCAGCTCTTCCTGGCGCCATGGCCGATGTCCCAGCTGC
Source organism: Spirodela polyrhiza (assembly GCA_024713555.1). Classification (NCBI taxonomy): domain Eukaryota; kingdom Viridiplantae; phylum Streptophyta; class Magnoliopsida; order Alismatales; family Araceae; genus Spirodela; species Spirodela polyrhiza. The sequence goes on along the minus strand of JANEYH010000089.1, from coordinate 10,507 downwards.
CCAACCCCTCCTCCTTTCGAGCCCCACCGAATGGCCCGCTCGCTCCAAGAGCCCGCGCCTTCTGGTCTCGCTGGGTAGATGGGTGCTCAAGGTGCTGATGTGGGTCATCTTCCTCGCCTGGTTGGGCCTGATCTTCTTCTTCCCTACTGATTCTGAACGCAGATGGATCCAGGTGTTCTTTCTCGCAACAGAAGGAACTGTTTTCGGCTTGACAGGTCCGGGTCCTTCCTTCATTCCTCCGAATTCAACCAATGGGTTTACCTTTGATCGACCAACCGAGGCCTTCTTTTTTTTTTTTCTTCACCTCTCCTGTTTGCAGGCAGCGTGTTCCTACTCACGTGCGCCCCCATTCTGGGCGTTGCATTGCTAGCATACATATACGTGGCCTCTTTCTCCGAAGAGCACCATCAGTAAGAACCGAAGGGAATTTTCCATAAAGTCCACTTAGGGAGAAGGCTCTTCGGAATATTGTGATGATGATATATTTTGGTTGGCCATACCCAGCTATCCATCTTCTCCATCTAAAGTTGCCTTCTCAATGAACAGGAGGAAGACCCCGGGGTCTCCAAGGTTGAGGCTTCGTACTTTTCCCGTTCTGCTGGAGGGACCTTTCGGAGTCGTCTCAGCAGCCGAGTTTATCGGGATAGTCTTCTTCACTGCTTACGTCCTCTGGGCCATCACCGCATACAGCATACAAATTGCGAGCTTTCCAAAGAAAGAAAGGTGGTGATCAGTATGCCTCGATTTGACTCTAATGAACTGCGAACATTATATGTTCACCCAAATACACATTCGCAAACTTATTATTTCGTCGATGCAAAAACAGTAATTATACTCTGACGGATATATTCACAGTATTTGAAGGATCGGTGCCCTATTTTCTGCGTAAAATCATGACCTGATGCGGGCAATATCATTTGTGCAGCTATTTTATCTTCGAATCCTTGGGCGCAAACATGGCTTTTATAGGGATTTTCTGCACGTCCTTATTGTTCCTTCTAGCTTCAAGAGAGTCAATCCTTCTTCGTTTAATAGACATCCCCTTTGAGCATGCGACGAGATACCACATATGGCTGGGGCATTTGACGATGGTGCTCTTCACCCTGCACGGAGTATGCTTTGTATGTGCCTCCTGGGCAATGCAGGGCATTCTACTCGATACAGTGAGTAAAAACATCTGACAACATTTTCAAATGTTTAGCATGTAAAAATTAAATTTCTACTGAAATTCCTTGCGATTGGAATTGATTATCCTCCGCAAAAAAATGAGAAGGAATTTTTTGAGTATTTAACACCGCTATTACTTTAATGTCACTGAAACAAATCGACGCTTACAGTTGATGCAAGTTTTCCTCCTTTCCGAGCCGATCATTGAGATTGATCGTATGGTGTTCTTCCATCTAACGCCAGTATACTGATTTCTACTTCCCATGTTGCAGTTGTTTGAGTGGAAGAGTACTAACGTTACATATTTGCCTGGGCTGATCAGCCTTTCCGCTGGGTTGCTCATGTGGCTCACCTCCTTGCATCCGGTGAGAAAGAGATGTTTCGAACTTTTTCTTCTACACACATCAGCTTTATGTCGTCTTTATCCTATTCTTCGCCATGCACGTTGGAGACTTCATATTCAGTTTTTCTGTTGGAGGAATATTTCTCTTCACAATTGATCGATTTCTGAGGTTCTGCCAATCAAGAGCTACCGACAATCTAATCTCAGCAACGATGTCTCCCCTGTGGAACTGTGGAGTTAGTCCTCTCAAAACCACCGAGTACTGTTCAACTCCTCTCTCTCTCTCGCTGATAATATCTTCTAATGAGATTGTTCATCTTCCTGCTTAAACAGAAAATAATTTCTACCTTTCCTCTCAGGTTTGTTAACGCCCTCAGTTTTATTTTTTGCGAGTAAGGGGCTCTCCTGGCTGCAATGGCATCCCTTCAGCGTTTCTTCCAGTCCTTTGGATGGCAAAACCCATCTTGCAATCCTCGTAAAGGTGCTGGGAGGTTGGACTGAAAACTAAGTGCCATCATCGCACCTGTTCGGATGAATCCGCGAAGGGAGTCCCTCCTCTTTCAAGCCAACAGCATAACAGCTTCAGTGGAAGGTCCGTACTGGCACGAAGTAGCGTACCACCTTATGTGAGTGACCTTCAGTGAATTCTTTGTATTTATTTTTCTGTCGTTGAAAGCCTACTTCTTCCTCATCATCAACCTGACATCTGTTTCTCCTCTTCCTAAGGTACGCCGAAAGCCTCATCCTTGTTGCTGGAGGGATCGGCATATCGCCTTTTCTCGCCGTTCTGAGCGACATCCTTCACAGAGTAGAAGAGAGGAGGGCTCGTCTGCCCAAGAACATACTCATCATCTGTTGGGCAGCCGATCCAAAGAGCTTTTCTGCTTCTCTCTCTGTGATCGATTCACAGAAACATTTGCCCTCCTTTTCCAGAAAGCTGAACCTGGATATCAAACAAGCTTATGTCACACAGAGTCGCAGCCCTTGCTGGTATACCCCTCCCCCCTATCTGTGGTCAAAATCATCTGACCTGGGATCGTCGGTAAACCCAAGCGCGCTATGTGCTGCTTCTTACAGGAAGAAGGCAGATTTCCAGGATAAGAAGACGGGTTGTTCCTCTCTTCCGGCCATGTCAAATGGAGGCCGGATGTCGAGCTTAGTCGGCACAGGGAATAATTTCTGGGCCGGAGCTTACTATGCCGCATCACTGGTCGGCTTCGTCGTCTCCTTTGGGCTGCTGCAAAATTCTACCCATACCTTTTGGAGTAACTTCCTGGTGGTATAAGGGGCTTCTGTTCTTCACTTGCATGGTGGCCAGCGTGATCGTATTCGGAGGGCTCATTATTTTCCTCTGGGGGCACTTTGAGAGAGAGAGAGAAGTCAGCCGCGAGGAGCGCAGAAAGTGAGAAAGACTGTGACTTTGGGAGAACATCCAGGTCGGAGGTGGCTGGTGAGCCGGCTGCATCGGATATCATGAGCTTGATGACCACCCATTACGGGCGTAGGCCAGATTTTCTAGGTACGGCTTCCTTTCATGACGCCCCACATCGTTTCCATGAAATCGGTGACAAGTAGACGAATTTGTTAATGTTTTCCTGACCATCTCCCGTGGCGCTGACGTCGGGCCGTTCTCAATCGCGGTCAGAGCTGTTCGACTCCTTCTCGCGGGCGGTGGGGCATGTCGACGTGGGCGTTCTTGTATGTGGCCCATCTGGGCTTCAAACAAATGTCGCGAGAGAGTGCAGGCGGCAGATGTTCCGGGGCAAATGGGACCAACCCATCTTCCATTTCCACAGCCACAGCTTCGATCTGTAGAACCCTAACATCCTGTTTCAGCAGCCCGCTTCGTGACTGTGTCCTTAATGCGCAGTCATGAGGATCCGAATGCTCGAGGGAGTTGTATGAAGATGTGATTCCGATGGATGTTCCTTGAATTGGCTTGCAAGAGAGTGGAATCTGCTATCACCAAAAGACTCATAGCCCCGCGTTAGTCAGTGCTGCCTTATACTAGTTTAGATTTGATAAACTCGGAAAAATATTAAATATGGGGACGTGGTTTTGGCCCCGTCGTGGTTAATTTGACAATGAAGAAATAACGGAAATATGTTTAGAAACTTATCTAATTTTTAAAAGGAGTGATGACCGCAGCAGTATTCATGATGAATTAATAAACAATGCTAGGTGATAATATCTTATTTTCTCCTAATGTGATGATGTAAAATATTATAACGTTGCATAAAATTTATGAAAATAAATTAAATTGAAGAAAAAAGTATTTTTAATGTTTATTATTTTGGGTCAGTTTTAATCATTTTTATGAATTATTCCATAATAAAATATTTTATTATTTTATGGAATAAATAAATAAAAAACATAAAATATTATCATTGGGCTCAATACTTTGCAGGCATATTGGGCTCACTACATTTGTTATGGGTCATAAGGGCTCATTACTATGTGGCCCCAATACCCCACCTACTGTGGCATCACCACCTCTCTCTCCATGACCTTCAACTCCACCAAGCTCTTTGCTCCATTGCTGCCTTGAAATTGACTATATTTGATCTTGTCTTCTTCATGCATTGACTTAAAGCATCACATAAAGTATGAGTCTCGGTCTAAGGTGATGTCATATGGTATGCCCTAGAGCATCACAATGTGGGTCAAGAATGAGCCCACCACCTCTACTTCCTAATTAGATCACATTTGGATGAATCTTACGTACCAAAATAGCAGTCAAACAATAAGAGTAATAAAACATGACTGTCAATCCTATGGAGCTTGGTGATCAAGTTCATTAACAACTCTCATAATCTCTCAGGAATCATGAGAGGTTCAATGGTTCCCACTATGTTCTGTTGTTCCACTTTATCCTCTTGGCAGGTGAGATGTGGGAGTGGGCATGTCTTTACAGCCCACTTCTATGTTATATTAAAAGTAACTTTCTACAAGAAGGGTCAATGTGCATTACTATCCTAGTGGCCCACCTATGGTGCATCATTGGTCTTCCCACATAAACTGTCACTTAGCAGTGACGACCATTCATAACTCATCAAATACATATTGTCACCCTTCTTTCTACACTTATATTTGGTCCTTCCTAAGGTGAGGACAAAGGAGTGGGTGGTGACAATAAATGAGAGGGAGAGACAACAAAGATGACAATGGTGGCAAAGGAAAGGGTGGAGGTGGGGAACAATGTCCAAGTGTCAAGGGTCTTATTGGTTGGGTAGAAACTCAAGAAAAGGAGAGTAGGTTCATCAATATGACCACAATGATGGCATTGGCTTAAGTAGCCATGATGATAGAGCCACCGTGTGACTATGAACCTCCTAAGAGGAAATGTGTGTGAACTCATACCCACAAAACTGTTGGGAACAAATCCCAACAGCCACTCCAATAGCAGCACTTCGACGAAGAGAAAGGAACCGAAGGAACAAAGAGTAATAAACTTTTTCAAAAGGAAACCTCTTGTGTACATCAAAAGGGAAGGGCCATACTCTTATAGAGTATCACAACTAAGTGGTCTTAATGACCCTTCAATGAAATAGTTCGTGAGGCCTGCCATTAACCCACGACTAATGTTCTTATTAGATGTTACTTGCAAAGCATTATGGAAAGACTCAATCAAAGCAAATCATAGAAATGAGGAAATAGGGGAGTGATTATTGTGGCTGTCCATTACCCCTTCATTGGTGCCATAGATCACATTCAGTACTAAAGTTTCTTGGTAGGTTGTTAAATTAATGCCCTTCAATCACCCCCTTAAGCTTGAAGTAGTATTCAATGCTTCAAAGTCCCAATCTCTTGTACATCTCAACAAACTTGAGTATTCCTAGTGATTTAGTGAAGTTGTCCACAAGTTGGTCCTCTATCTTCACATAATCTACATGCAATCTAATGTTGTGTCATCTTAAGTTTGTCAAGTTTTCCATTTTAGGGATAAAGAAAATGAAAATGAGCTTGACAAGTTTTAGTGATGATAAAAATCGTCATCAAGGTGTTTAATCCACTCCATACCTTTAGTCACTTTTTTGAATGTACAAAAACACTAGGCTTATATCTTTTGGTGCTTGGCTTTTCTAAAGCACACAAAAAAGTGTTCTACGAATGGTGGGGGTACATCTATTCCTTTGCAACTAGTGTAACCTTTGGGTAGACATTTATCTTGTCTTACAAGAAGAAGACTGCATGTGTCACACACTATTGCTCTTAGGAGTTTATTATGAGACTTTTTAGGCTAAAAAATTCTTTGGTCACTTTTTGTGTCTTAATAAATCATATAATCTAGTTATTTTTAGATAAATCTATGGTGGTATACATTGATGATATTTTGTTGTATAGTCATCTAGAGTAGGAGCACTTGATGCACCATAGGTAGATGCTTGAGATATTACAAGAAGTGTGCATTCCTTGACCACCTAGTGGGACATGTATAGGTCAAAATTGACTCAAAGAAAGTGACCATAAATCATGAATAACCAATGCCTACGGGAATACTTTAACTAAGATCATTTTTTAGGCATATTAATAGCTTAAAAAAATTCATTAAGGGCTTCTCACAAGTGATTTTGACCTATACTATAGAGACGGACCCATCAAAAGAAAAAAGTTTGCATCAATTTTTCTGAGTTTATTTTCGTTTTTAGTCACAAATGGTAATTTCTAAATATTTTATGGAAAGAACATATAGAATTGATGATTTCATTGATAAAAGAGCTTCATTTCCACCTCAAATCCTAATCTTAGATCCTTATAAGAGTGTTTACAAATTTTTTTTTATTAATTTACATTGAAAAATTGAGTTCAAAATTCTTATCATTTTTCTTTGAATCCAGAAAAAATAATAATGATATTTTCTCTCTTTTCAAGCACAATGGTGAGTTTTTTGGTTAAATTTTCAGTGTTTAATTGGTATTAATCGATGTAACATATATTCATGTATTTTTAGGCATGATTTCACACTTTTTTACAACTTCTCTCTCACATATTTGTCCTAAAATCATGGTCAATGCAATTCACATGCGAGCAATCAATGTGAAACACATTGACCCACAATTTTCTCTAACATTATCATCTAAATCTCTCTCTCTTCTTCCATCTATTACTCCTTCAAAAACCCATTTCTTTCTCTCCATCTTTTATCTACTAGCCTCTCTCTTATTCCCTTAAAACCTCATGTCTACCTCCCTACTCTCCCTCCTCTCTCTCTCTGTCTCTCTCTCTCTCTCTCTATGGTTCTCTCCTCTTTTCAGTCTCATACTCCCTTTGAAATCCCTTTTTTACCCCTCTAATATTCTTCTCTAAATTTCTTCATTTTTTATTTTCTTATTCTTTCATCTAAATAATCTAAAAAATATTAATTTACTACTATATCATTTTATTTTATTTAAATCATAAATATTACAAAAAACATTATAAAATTCTTTAGAAAATATAGAATTTATGAAAACTAAAATAAAGATAAAATTTCATGACAAATTATTTATTTTATCTGTGTTCAACTTGAGACTCACATTTTTACTTAAAATTATTTTAAGTTCCAATTATGAATATTATTAGATAGTGGGTATTTAGCACCAATCAAAAATACTTATCACCAGGCTACCTTTTCATTATTTATTATTTTTAATAATTTTTAAATTTTATATCATATATTATACCTAATTTTGAGTAGAGTAGTCATTAGATCGTATTGCATGACATTGTCTCATTTGAATAAAAATTTTGGTATTAAATTCGAGACTATCCACTCCTATGACGATCATTTTCCCAACACTAATATTCACAAAAGAATATAACACTATTATAAATTGATGAATACTAGAGAAAAAATTCAGTAGCAACTTGTGTGAAAGCTATTAAATATGACGTGGAATAAGGAAATAAAAAGAATTAACTCACAACTAAAGACACAAGAATTTTATGTGGTTCGGATAAATTGACTTTCTACACCTATGGGCAACGATGAAAGCTCTATTAGATATGAAAAAAGCATAGAAAAATGTTTACTTGAACTTAGAGCACAAATCTTTGATCTTGTCATCAAATGAACTCACATGTCACTTACCAGTCCAAAGAGAGATCTCCCTTATGAGCCCACTCGCAAACTCTCTCTCTCTAATGAAATGATGATGATAACATTGGGTATTCTCTCTAATGTTGTGAAAATTAGACAAGGCACCCTCATGCAGCTATAGTTACCTAGGAAAATGTGCTGTCTATATCCTTGTTGAAACTGTTAGAGGGAACCATTGCTCTCGTCACAATCGGTCCGCCAATAAATGGGCCATTGGGTGCGTGAGAATCAATCTATGATTTGCCTAGTTTCTCACGCAAACCGTCCTCTCTCTCTCTCTCTCTCTCTCCCTCTCTCTCTCTCTCTCTCGCTCCACATTAAATGTGATTCCTTCTATTCTGCACATCCGCCATTTGAGCTGAATAGATGATGCGGCTGCTCTCTTAATGAGTCACGTGCCCAATAATGAAGGCGATGAATCTCTTTGACACCGAGTTGAACCGGTAAAATGGCAGCACCATGTTGAAGCAAATATGGTTCTTCCGCCATTGAAGTCGATCTAAAAGATCAAAGAGGCATAAGAACAAGTGATGAAATTCCTTGAAGGGAGAGGTGGACAGGAAGCTGCTATTGTGGGTATTCTAGGGCCTTCGGGATGGATCCCCAAATATGTAGGCCACAACTCCTCACTGCCCACGTTCCAAATGGCTTCACCAACTTTATCGGAGCATTTATGATATCAATGGATCCACCAACCGTATATCAGGACTAGGGGTGACTACCAGCGAGAGGGGAAGAGTCCAGGAGTAGGGGCCACTCGAAGTGTCCCAGTTATCCTACCATAGGCTCTCTCTCGCTCTCTCTCTCTCTCTCTCCTATATATATATATCTCGCCTATCTATATCTCTATATATCTCTCTCTCTCTCTCTCTCTATATATATATATATATCTCTATATCTCGCTATATATCTATATATATCTCGCCTATATCTATATATCTCTCTCTCTCTCTCTCTCTCTCTCTCGCTCTCTGTCTCTCTCTCTCTCTCTCTCTCTCTCGCTCGCTCGCTCTCTCTCTCTCTGTCTCTCTCTCTCTCTCTCTCTCTCGCTGGGTTTTCACTCAATTCACTTGTTAGAGTTAATGGTTCTTTTTCTCGTCTCCATATCTCCTATCACACCTCACCTCTCATTTGTAATATTTTATTGAGAATTCCTATGGTTACGTTATATTCGCACAAAACTATTTATTTATTGTTGAGGTATTGTTCTAAAACTTGTTTAGTTTTTACAACCGTAGAGAAGAAAAATCAAATAGTGAGATGTTGGTCCAGCCCCATCAAAGTATGTGATATGTCTTACACTCTAGTTGTTTAGATTTTACGACCCTGGAGGAGAAAAATCAAATCTTGAAACTTGGGTCTGGCCCCATCAGAGTACATGATATGCCTTGCACCATACTTGTTAAGATTTGATAAACTCGGAGGAGAAAAACCAAATATTAGAACTTGGGTTTGGCCCCATTGGAGTCAATTTGATGACCACAAAATTATTCAAATGTGCTTACAAATTTTCCTAGCTTTTCAAAAGGTGAACACCGCATTCGTCTTTATGGTAAAAGCATAAATAAGGCCACACTAGCTTTTCATTTTTTTATTTTTAAATAATTTTAATAATTTTAATTTTATATTATACTTAATTATGATTAGATGGGTCATTAGACTGTGTTGCATGATATTATCTCGTTTGAGTAAAATTTTTGTTATTAAGTCTAGGACTATCCACTTCTACGGAGATCTTTTGCCGATGTTGATACCCGCAGATGAATAAAACTACTAGAAATTAATGTAGACAGCGAATTTCTTCGACACCGTGTTAACCTGGCAAAATGATAGCACCATGTGAAGCAAATACAGTTCTTCTGCCACTGAAGTCGGTTTAGAAGATCAGGAGGCGTAAAAGCAAGCGACGAAATTCCTCCAAGAGAAAATGGTCGCGTAATTCCGCCACATACTAATGTCGAGGCCGCCATCACCGAGGATCCCTCCCCCTAGAGCATCCCCTCTCCCACTCTGGAAATGGAGACCGTCTCTGAAGATGCCCGCCGGCAGAGAGGAAGTTGGCATTGTCGGAATTCCCGGCCCCTCGTGATGGATCCCCAGATCTGCAGGCCACGACTCTTCATCGCCCACGTTTTAAACGACTTTACCAGCACTATCGGAGCATCTCCGATATCCACCACCAACCCACATCGCACGTGACGAACCGATTGTGGCACCACCAACCCTATATCAGGACCAGGGGTGGCTATCGGCGAGAGAGGAAGAACCAAGGAGTGGACGGGCCACTCTAAGTGTCCTAGTTATCCTGTCATAGATATCTCTCTCTCTCTTTGGGTTTTCACTCAAGTGACTTGTTAGAGCCAACGGTTCGGTCACTCAGAGAAGACAGTACGAGTATTGTCGGGTACCGTATCTAGTATCACATCTCACCTCTCATTTGTAGTATTTTATTGAGAATTCGTCTGTTGCGTCCCCACAATGCTGTTCATCTACTTTTGAAGTATTGTTCCAAAACCAGGGTCCTACCACCTCGTTTCTCTGCAGCACGACGCCAGAAAATGTGCCCAGAATTCATTATTCCGCGTCTCTCTCTCCGGTTTCTCTCGCGGATCGTCAACTCTTCTCCGGAGCCGTCCCCGTCCATGGCCGCTGTTCGCCGGAGCATTGTTCCTGCCAGTAGCCCCGTTGGATGAGACAGAGCGTTACCACAATGAAGTCATCCAGATCTATCCCTCTCTCCATGGTCTCACCCGTCCGATCACTATCCAGGAGGATAAAAACTCACGTCCGAGCAACAAGAAGTCAAGAGAACCAGGCCTATTACTTTGCTCCCCGCTGTGTGTGGCTGGCCTTGGGTTCCCGATCGCCAGGTTCTTCTTCCCGTATCCTCGTCTGGGTCCCTCGGGATGACATGGAGC
>JANEYH010000088.1:0-10996 GCA_024713555.1 Spirodela polyrhiza | reverse complement strand
GTGGCGAACTTAATGGAGTTAGTTACAGTGATCCTGCTACTGTGAAAAAATATGCTAGACGCGCCCAATTGGGGGAAATTTTTGAATTGGATCGGGCTACTTTGAAATCCGACGGTGTTTTTCGTAGCAGTCCAAGGGGTTGGTTCACCTTCGGGCATGCCTCATTTGCTTTGCTGTTCTTTTTCGGACACATTTGGCATGGGGCTAGAACCTTGTTCCGAGATGTTTTTGCTGGTATTGATCCAGATTTGGATGCTCAAGTGGAATTTGGAACATTCCAAAAACTTGGAGATCCAACCACAAAGAGACAGGCAGTCTAATACAAAATTGCTCTGGTATTTTTCGCCTACATTTGCATTTTTTTATTTTTATATGGAATAGGTCACGGAGAAATAGTCACTTGAATCACTGTTTTTTCTTTGACTCTTTACCCTTTCTTTTTTTATAAATGATCCCAAAAATAAATAGGTTTGGAAGCTATAATTGTAAACCACGATCGAATCTATGGAAGCATTGGTTTATACATTCCTGTTAGTCTCTACTCTGGGAATAATTTTTTTCGCTATCTTTTTTCGAGAACCTCCTAAGGTTCCGACTAAAAAATAAAATGATTTTGCATTATCCCAATTGAAATTGAAGTAATGAACCTCCCCATATTCTATATGGGAGGTTCATTACTTCAACTAGTCCCCGTGTTCCTCGAATGGGTCTCTTAGTTGTTGAGAGGGTTGCCCAAAGGCAGTATATAAGGCGTACCCAGTAAAGCTTACAAGTAAACCAGATATGGAGATGGCGACTAAGGTTGCTGTTTCCATTATTAGATTTAAAAATCGCGATGGATCTACAATAAGGTTGTTTATTTACAACTACAACGGAATGGTATACAAAGTCAACAGATCTCAACCAATGAAATTGTATTTATGGCTACACAAACTGTTGAGGGTAGTTCTAGATCTGGGCCAAGACGAACTCGTGTAGGGGATTTATTGAAACCATTAAATTCAGAATATGGTAAAGTAGCTCCGGGCTGGGGGACTACTCCCCTTATGGGAGTCGCAATGGCTCTATTTGCGGTATTCCTATCTATAATTTTGGAGATTTATAATTCTTCCGTTTTATTGGATGGAATTTTAGTGAGTTAGGTTCATAAGAGCAATGAAGTGCTAGTCAAAAAACTTAGGACTCGCCTTGCTAGTCTATTTGAGTTGGTAGTTCGACCGTGAAATTTCTTTGTTTCGGTATTTGCGGAATATGAGTGTGTGACTTGTTATAATTGATCCTATTGATATACAGAAAATGGATCTGTCATCTTGATAAAGATGATTCTACCTCGTCGGATATTTATATTTATTCTAGTTTCCGGAGCACGGAATATATTTAATAGATCAAGAAAAGAAATATTTGAACTATGATTCATACCCTACTATTCAAACCTCGTAACCGGACTCTAAAAAAATTTCAAAAGGCTATTCTATTTCCTAAATCAAACCATTTTTCTTCTTTGAGAACTATGTGTTTTGACGGAAGTACAACTATTTCTCTGGATTTTGTTGAGTCATTACATCTTTTTCATTAAATAAATGATGATCAAATGGTTCTTACTCAGAGAACTTTTGAGCTTTGTTTTTGAACTTATTGATAAATCATCGTGGTTCTAGTATGAATCTGAGGTTTCAATTGATTTATAGGGTCTCAACAAGAGAATCCCTATTCAGAAGTAAAACAATAGTCAATTTTTTGATTACGCAAAAAACTCAAATTAAAATACTAAATAGGGAAAAAGAAGATTCAAGAGGCCTGTAATAATCAATATAAAAAAGAAAGACGGATGAGCTAACTTGATATTTTTTGGCATTATCATCACAAAGAACAGATTACGGATTTTTATTTTTTGGGGGTAGATTGAATCTATTGGCTAAGAAGTTTAAATTTTCGATTACATATCCGTTAAAAGAGTATTTGTATGTTTTTGCTTGAGCCGTATGAGATGAAATTCTCATATACGGTTCTCAGTAGGGGGAGTTACCTTGGTTTACCTATCTCAATAAAGTCTATGACTGGTTCGAAGAGCGTCTCGAGATTCAGGCGATTGCAGATGATATAACTAGTAAATATGTTCCTCCTCACGTCAACATATTTTATTGTCTAGGGGGGATCACACTTACTTGTTTTTTAGTACAAGTAGCTACGGGTTTTGCTATGACTTTTTACTATCGACCAACTGTTACAGAGGCCTTTGCCTCTGTTCAATACATAATGACTGAGGCGAACTTTGGTTGGTTAATCCGATCAGTTCATCGATGGTCAGCAAGTATGATGGTTCTAATGATGATTTTACACGTATTTCGTGTGTATCTGACAGGCGGATTTAAAAAACCTCGCGAATTAACTTGGGTTACCGGTGTAGTTCTGGGTGTATTGACTGCATCTTTCGGTGTAACTGGTTATTCCTTACCTTGGGACCAAATTGGTTATTGGGCAGTTAAAATTGTGACAGGCGTACCTGATGCCATTCCGGTAATAGGATCACCCTTAGTAGAGTTATTACGAGGAAGTGCTAGTGTGGGTCAATCCACTTTGACTCGTTTTTATAGTTTACACACTTTTGTATTACCTCTCCTTACTGCCGTATTTATGTTAATGCACTTCTTAATGATACGTAAGCAAGGTATTTCAGGTCCTTTATAAATATAATGAAGACAGATCATAGATATTTGTAATTGATCATATATCATATATTATTTCGGAAAGGAACAATAGTATCTCATTGCTACAAATATGGATTATTGAAAAATAAGACATGTTATTTGGATATTTCTCTTCAACTCTGAAGTATTGTATTATTTATTTGATACTTTGATATGAATAGTTGAAGTAGATTCTCCGAAGAGAAGATGGATTATGGGAGTGTGTGACTTGAACTATTGATTAGGCCGTGCGTATATATGATTTTATCCGCCACATTGAAATTCAAAAACAAATGTGTCTCCGCGTCCAATCACCGTGCGAGTTACCCCACGTGGCGGAAGATAGGCTGGTTCGCTTGAGGAGAATCTTTTCCATGATCATACCCGAATCCATGTCATGCATGAACAGGCTCCGTAAGATCCCGTAAAATAGGTGATGTGACATAATCTATATTATGTTCTATCTATTCTACTTACTTATTTATAGTTTATAGTATGGAAATGCATCCATTTCCTTTGCATCCATCGAGATACATCATACTATCGGAGTGAAATAAGGGATCTAAGGAAAAAGAAAGGCTAAACTTTATTAGTAACAAGTAAATTCTTTTCATTTAAGAAGACTCACGATATTGTGAGAAAAAATACGAATGACAAGATATGAGATAATCCAAAAAGCACTTGATCATGATCAAATTTGTAAGCCGACGTGGATATTGAGCATTTACCTGTAAGAACTTAATTCTTGCCAATGAATTGATTGTTGTAACTCCGAAATATAGAGTTCGGTAAATATTTTCTTACATAGAGTCATTATATACATGTGGATATGGCGGAAATACAGATTTGATATAGATCTATTTCTGTCATTTCTTTAATTTGATTCTTGCTCGAGCCGGATGATGAAAAATTCTCATGTCCGGTTCCTTCGGGGGGTGTATCCATAAGAATTCACCTATCCCAATAACAAAGAAACCTGACTTGAATGATCCTGTATTAAGAGCTAAATTGGCTAAAGGGATGGGACATAATTATTACGGAGAACCCGCATGGCCCAATGATCTTTTATATATTTTTCCAGTAGTTATTTTGGGTACTATAGCATGTAACGTAGGTTTAGCGGTCCTAGAACCCTCAATGATTGGTGAACCGGCAGATCCATTTGCAACTCCTTTGGAAATATTACCTGAATGGTACTTCTTTCCTGTCTTTCAAATACTTCGCACAGTACCTAATAAGTTATTGGGTGTTCTTTTAATGGTTTCAGTACCAGCGGGATTATTAACCGTACCTTTTTTGGAAAATGTGAATAAATTCCAAAATCCATTTCGTCGGCCAGTAGCTACAACAGTCTTTTTGATCGGTACTGTAGTAGCTCTTTGGTTAGGTATTGGAGCAACATTACCTATTGATAAATCTCTTACTTTAGGTCTTTTTTAAATTGAATTAATTTAATAAATAAATAAATACTGCGCGGAGGTATCTAGGGAAAATTCACTTTGAATCGACTATTCCCTAGATACATTATTTTATTTTGAATCTATCTTAATACGAATTGTGCTTAAGATTAAAAATTTTCTTCTTTTTTTCTATATAATTTTATTTTATAAAATAGAAAATAAAATAAAGAAAAAGATGAAGTAATTGTGATGCATTTAAAATGAAAACTTATTCTTAGGTAAATTAATTGTGAAATGCTTCTGTAGAATGTCCACTATCTGTTGTATATCTTCTAGATGAAGATATTCAATTTTCATAAGGTCTTCTTGACTGTTACTCAAAAGGTCCGATAATGTATGTATATTGGACCTTTTGAGACAGTTATACGTCCTGGAAGGCAATTCTAATTGGTCAATAAAAATACATTTCAATGCTATTTCTTTTTTGTTTTTTGTTAGATTAGCTAATCTATCATGAAAGGTAAAAAGGGGTAGAGTAAATCTGCTCTTATTTTCTTCCAAATTAATATCTTTTTCCTCTGCATGTAGGAAAGGAATAAATAAATCAATCAAATTACGAGAAGCTTCATGGAGTGCTTCTTTAGGAGTTAAACTTCCATTTGTCCATATTTCTAGAAAAAGGATCTCTTGTTTTTCATTCCCATTTCCATAAGAATAAATACTATGATTCGCATTTCGAACAGGCATAAATACTGCATCTATAGGATAACTTCCATCTTGGGAGTCATTTGTGGGTCTCATACGATATCCACGATCTCTTTGGATTTGTAATCCAATACACAAATCGAGAGGTTCTGTCAGGGTAGCTATATGCTGTGTCGTGTCAACTATTTCCACAGAAGCCGGTAAGATAATATCTTGAGCTGTTATGTATCTGGGGCCTTTGACGCAAATGGATGCGTCTCGAGTGCCATATAGATTACTTCTCAATACAATTTCTTTCAAATTCATTAAAATTTCATGTACAGATTCTTCAATACCTGCTATTGTAGAATATTCATGTGGGACTTTTTCAGATTTTGCACGTGTTATACATGTTCCTTCCATTTCTTCAAGTAAAGCCCGTCGCATAGCAATACCTATGGTATCAGCTTGACCTTTCATAAGTGGGGACAGAACGAAACGTCCATAATGAAGACGTTTACTGTCTACTCTTGATTCAACACACTTCCACTGTAGTGTTCGAGTGGATCCTGCTATTTCCTCTCGAACCATAATTATATATTTTAATAGATTATTGAATCATTTATTTCTCTTGAAATCCGTTCAATTCTAATTTCTATACACGTCTTTTTTTAGGGGGTCTACATCCATTATGTGGCATAGGAGTTACATCGCGTACGAAACTTAATAGTATACCACTTCGACGAATAGCTCGTAATGCTGCATCTCGTCCGGGACCCGGACCTTTTATCATGACTTCTGCTCGTTGCATACCTTGATCCACTACTGTACGAATAGCATTCACCGCTGCCGATTGAGCAGCAAAAGGTGTCCCTCTTTTTGCCCCTTTGAACCCAGAAGTACCCGCAGAGGACCAAGAAACCACCCGTCCCCGTACATCTGTAACTGTTACAATGGTATTGTTGAAACTCGCTTGAACATGAATAATTCCTTTTGGTATTCTACGTCCAGTCTTACGCGAACCAATACGCCCATTCCTACGTGAACTAATTCTTGGTATAGGTTTTATCATATTTTATCATCTCATACATATGAGTCAGAAATTTACGGAGATATCCATTTCATGTTAAAACAGATTCTTTATTTTGACATTGAAGCTTCCTTTATGAAAAAGCTCCAAAGATTATCCTTGTCTCTGTTTATGTCTTGGATTAGAACAAATCACTATAATTCGTCCGCGCCTACGGATCAGTCGACATTTTTCACAAATTTTACGAACAGAAGCCCTTATTTTCATATTAATGATTCCTTATCTTAATTCTATTCTGAATCTATTCTTTGAAATAAAAAAAGTTTGCTTTATTTTTGAACTTAGAATTGTATCCCCATAAATTAAATTAAACAAATCCCCTAATCGATCGAATCTTTGCTGCGAAGTCTATAAATTAGACGTCGCAGGTTGAATCATAACTACTTATTTCCATTTTTACTTTATCCACTGGTAGTATCCGAATAAAACTGTGTCGTATCCGACCCAAAAGATAAGCTAGAATTAGATTTTCATTGTCTAAACGGAGCCAGAACATACCATTTGGTAGTGATTCTGTAATTAAATCTTGATGAATCCCTTTTTTGTTCTCTGATTCGATTTGAGGCAACCCCCTCCTTGAAGTATCAATTAATGGGGGAGCAGTCATATAACTTACTTTTCCTCTCTTTTTATGTTCACAACTGTGAAGTTAGAGAAATAATTAGGATACCATAGGAAAAGTATCACCATATATAACACCAAATTTCTCCTCCAACTCCTTCTAGCCGAGCTTCTCGATCTGTCATTATACCTCGAGAAGTAGAAAGAATAGCAATTCCCATTCCGCCCAAAATCCTAGGAATTCGTTGAGAGTTGGAATAAATTCGTAGACCAGGTCGGCTGATACGCTTCAAAATAGTTTTATATATTCTTTTCCTAGTTCTTTTATGTCGCAGGGTTGAAACCAAGAAATTTTTATTATTTTCTCGATGCTTTCTAACGTTTTCAATAAAACCTTCTTGGAGAAGTATTTTAACAATGTTTTCGGTGATATTAGTGGATGCTATTCGAACCGTTCCTTTTTTATTCATCTCAGCATTTCTAATAGAAGTTAGTATTTCGGCAATAGTGTCCCTACCCATGATGAACTATAAATTATAGTTGCCTCCTAATTTTGATATAATCAACGTGTTTATTTATTTATGAACTCATAAATAAAAGTATATGCTTCAGACACAATCTACTATTTTATCTATTTCAGACATTCGACTTACTCTATCATAATTTCATCTACTACTATAATACTTCTGGAGCTAATGAGACGATTTTTGTGAAATTCAATTCTCTCAATTCCCTGGCGATTGCACCAAAAACTCGAGTCCCTTTTGGATTTCCTTCTTGATCGATGACAACTGCCGCATTGTCATCATATCTTATTCTCATACCGTTTTCACGCTTGAGTTCTTTACACGTACGTACAATTACAGCTCTAATAACTTCTGATCTTTCAAGTGGCATATTTGGCACTGCTTCTTTGATTACAGCAACAATAACGTCACCAATATGAGCATATCGGCGATTACTAGCTCCTAAGATTCGAATACACATCAATTCTCGAGCCCCGCTATTATCCGCTACATTCAAAAGGGTCTGAGGTTGAATCATATCATTTTTTATCTGCTCTTTCAATGGAAAGGATGAAGAAAGAAAAGAAATATTATCTGTGAAATAAATCCACAATTCTATTTTTTCATTTCTAATACCCCTTTCTTTGGTTCTACATTTCTATCCCTGAATAATAAATTGAGTTCGTATAGGCATTTTGGACGCAGCTATTGAAATAGCTGCTCTGGCCACACTTTCGGATACTCCTCCTATTTCATAAAGTATTCGACCCGGTTTAACAACGGATACCCAATATTCGGGAGATCCTTTCCCCGAACCCATACGTGTTTCTGTAGGTCTTAGTGTAACGGGTTTGTCGGGAAATAAACGTACCCATATTTTTCCACCACGACGCGCATATCGGCTGATTGCTCTTCGCCCGGCTTCTATTTGTCTAGCTGTGATCCAAGCGGGTTCAAGTGCCTGAAGAGCGTATCTTCCAAAACTTATATGATTGCCTCTATAAGATGTTCCTTTCATTCTTCCTCTATGTTGTTTACGGAATCTGGTTCTTTTGGGGTTATAGTTGATGGTTGTTTCCCTATTCCATCTCTACTGCAGAACCGTACATGAGATTTTCACCTCATACGGCTCCTCGCGAGAAACAATTCAATATAAAAGATTCAATAATATTACATTACGGATACACATGTGTTTTATGAATAATACACTAAATGATGGGATTTATTGATATTACATAGGAAATAAAGCTATAAAAATATAAGATAGATTTCCATACATATGAGATTCTATTTATTACAAATTACAAATTTTTTTATTAGAATATATTACACTATGAGATAAGATATGTTTTATTGTTTATATATTTATAAATTAAATAATTCTAATTTATATAGAAATCATTCTATTACAATTATTAGATATAATTTTTTTAGTTAATTTCTAGTTTTATAGTTAAATTAGTTAGAATGCTATTATCCTAATTTTTTAATTTAAATCTAACATATTATCATTATAACAATAACATAACGAATTCATTTTTATTTTTCACTTTAAACTTTAAATTATATAAAAAAATTATAAATTATGAAATAATAAATTTAAATTTATATATAATGTATCATATAATGGAGGAAAATTTATTAATCCAATAAATAAATTAAATCAATGTTTCGCGGGCGAATATTGACTCTTTTCTGCTTTATTCGCAGGGTAAACCCGTAACTATTTCAGAAAAATTAAATTGGTTCCTGGTCTGTTCCGCCATCCCACCCAATGAATCATTAGGATTCATTTTCAATAGAATCCTATGTGGTCACGGGTTCCGTCGTTCCCATAGCTTCTCTGTTAATGATTAGGCTTGAACTCGACAATGGAGCTCCCGACAAAATTCGTTTCAGAGTCAATCTCCTCAGTTTTTATTAACTCAGGGCTCTTTACTTTTTTAGTATTGATGCTTTATCACACTGTCTTTTATAATATAAAATTTTTCATAAACCATACATATTGGAATAATATATCATTAATATTTTTTTCTTTCTATCTATCATCCTTCCATTTATCTACACATCCCCTTCCTTTTTATTTTATTCAAATCCGGAATCCCATTAATTTCTATGGAAAAATTTGCAGTTGCTAAAACTATATAATCAATACCTCATATAGTGACTGTTTGGGGGATCTCGACAATACGAAGCCATAAGTTGGTTAGTAGTTTCTATAGTTATGAGTTTCTATAGTTACTAGTTCATAGTAAGAGTCAGTCTATTTTTTTTTATCCTAACTCTAAAGAAAAACCAAGACAACGAGTCACACACTAAGCATAGCAATTCTACCAAAAAGGTAAATCAAATTTTTATTTATCCCTATAGAATTAAGTTAATGTTTGATTGAGTCAAGAAAAGTAAAATTAAAGAATTTGTTATTTTTTGTTCTATTACTCGATAGAATTGTAAGACAACTAAAGATCCATTATTTCCCGTCTACAAATATCCAAATTTTTATACCTAATACTCCATAGATAGTTCGAACTGTATAGGAACAATAATCAATTTTAGCGCGAATGGTTTGTAGAGGAACCCTTCCTTCTCTGATCCACTCGACACGTGCAATTTCTTTTCCGTCGATACGTCCTGCAATTTGCACTTGAATTCCTTTTGTATCTGTTTGTTCAGTTAATTCAATAGCTTTTTTCATTGCTTTTCGAAACGAAACTCTATTTTTTAACTGTAAAGCTATGTATTCTGCTAGAATATTAGGTTGTCCATAAGGTTTTTCAACTCTTGTGATAGCAATGTTAAGTCGTCGGTTGACAGAATTCAACTCTTTTTGTACATTCGTTTGTAATTCTTCGATTCCTCGTCTTCGACCCTCTATTAATAAATTAGGGAATCCAATATGAATTACTACCTGAATAAGATCAATTCTTTTTTGTATTTCTATACGTGCAATTCCCTCGAAACCCGAGGATATTCTCATATTTTTTTGTACATAATTCTTGATACAATCCCGTATTTTTTCATCTTCCTGGAGACCAATAGAAAAACTTTTTGGTTGTGCGAACCAAAAGGAATGATGATTTTGGGTTGTACCAAGTCTGAAACCAAGTGGATTTATTTTTTGTCCCATATTATTCTATTATCTTTCCATCCATATATTATTTCTAAATATGAATCTAAATCTTAGATTCCTCTAAAGATTTTTTCGATTTATCCTTTAATACAATTGTTATATGACAGGTGGGTCGTTTTATTCGATAACTGCGTCCTCGAGCCCTAGGTCTTAACCTTTTTAGAACGGTACCCCCATTAACTTCGGCCTTACTAATGAATGAATCCGCTTCGTTCAAACCGAGATCGTTAGCATTTGCTGCTGCAGAATAAACCAATTTTAAAATAGAAAAGGATGCTCGATAAGGCATGAGTTCCAGTATCATAAGTGTTTCCTCATAGGAACGTCCGCGAATTTGGTCAATTACTCTTCGTGCTTTGAAAGGAGACATATGTATATTTTGAGCTAAAGCTTTGACTTCTGTACGCGGTTTACTCGAGTTCTTTGTTATCATATTTTTACTCCCTCTTCCACCAATGAATGATGAACTTTTTCTTTTATTTTTTTATTTATATTTTTATTAATAATATTTATATTTTTATTAATAAATTTAAATATTAATTTATTAATAAAAAATTTATTAATAAAAAACATAATATAAAATTTTTCTTTTATTTCTCTTTTATTTATTAATATTTTTTATATCTTTTAGTGATTTATATTATTTTTATAAAAAATTTTAAATTAAAAAAATGAATTTTAATTAAATTATTTTAATATTTAGTATTAGATTTAAGTATTAGCGACGAGATTTAATATCGTTTCTCGCATGTCTTCCGAAACTCCGAGTAGGTGCGAATTCTCCCAATTTGTGACCCACCATACGATCTGTTATATAAATCGGCAAATGTTCCTTTCCATTATGAATAGCGATTGTATGGCCAATCATTGTGGGTATAATCGTAGATGCTCTAGACCAAGTTACTATTATTTCTTTTTCCTGCCTTATGTTGAGTTTC
>JANEYH010000087.1:10000-11016 GCA_024713555.1 Spirodela polyrhiza | reverse complement strand
TCAAATCAATGATGGGCTTTATTTGGAATCATAATTCGCACTCGAATCGGACTGACCAAATATTTGTCATGTCAGGCTATTGTTCTCTTGTTCTCTCGAATCCATGGAGTAAGACATTGATTTATCAATAAGATCAATTATTTGATTACTTGATTGACTCCTTTGAAAAACATTGGCGCACGTGTAAACGAGTTGCTCTACCACTGAGCTATAGCCCTTGTGATAGACATCTTAACATATAGATAATTTCTTGTCAAGATGGCTATTTGATGATCTACATAATAGTTCTTTGGCCTTTTCTTTTTTATTAAGTTAAGGATTGGTATTGCTTAGAAGTCATATTCCATATATAATCCCCGAAGTGATGAGTTTATTTTTTCTTTGTAGTGATAAAAGACCTACTTAACTCAGTGGTTAGAGTATTGCTTTCATACGGCGGGAGTCATTGGTTCAAATCCAATAGTAGGTAGAACTTATTAGATACCGGAATCAATGGTATCTAATAAGTTTTTATACTCATCTTCTTTTTTTTGTTGTATTTTTTAGATTAGACTTAATTTAATTGTTTTCAATTTTTGGAATCAAAACAAAAGATAGAGTCTTAAAGAACTTCTTTTGATTGGTCCGATGCATCAACTAGCGGAAATAACATTGATAGCTTCTACTCGTGTCTTAGCTCGTCTCAGAGCTAGATTCGCCTCAATTGCTTGTCTTTTACCTTCTGCTTTACGCAAGTTATCTTCCGCTTTTTCAAGAGCTTGTTGAGCTTCTTGCGGATCAATGTCAGTACTTATCTCTGCATCATTTCCTAGAATGGTGATCTCATTATTACCTATTCTAGCAAACCCTCCCATCAAAGCCACCGTTACCCATTGGTCATTTAGGCGTATTCTCAATAGACCTATATCTACAGCTGTGGCAATAGGAGCGTGGTTTGGTAATACACCAATTTGGCCACTATTAGTAGATAAAATAATTTCTTTCACTTCTGAATCCCAAATAATTCGATTAGGGGT
>JANEYH010000087.1:0-5000 GCA_024713555.1 Spirodela polyrhiza | reverse complement strand
TCTTTTTTGCTATTATAATTGAGGAAAAGATTCCATTATTTAAATCATAAACCTAAATCATATAAATCATAATCTATATTGATATTGAAATTATACCCCGCATTCCACAACACAAAAGAAAATTAGTTCTTTCAATTAAATATTTATTCATATTAGTTAACGGTCCAAACAAAACGGCTGAATCCATATGCTTAATTCCGATACGAAATCCGAAATCCAATAGTAAAATAATTATTTATCGAATGACTATTCATCTATTATATTTTCAAATAAGGGGCGGGAAGACTCTATGGAAAAATGGTGGTTCAATTCGATGTTCTCTAATGAGAAGTTAGAACACAAGTATAGGTTAAGTAGATCGATGGATAGTCTTGGTCCTATTAGATATACCAGTGGAAGTGAAGACCCGGTTTTAAATGCTATGGATAAGAACGTTTCCAGTTGGAATGAAAGTGGGAGTTGTAATTTCAGTAATGTTGAGCATTTTTTTGATATCATAGACATTTGGAGTTTCATTTCTGACGACACTTTTTTAGTTAGGGATAGTAATGGGGACAATTTTTCTATATATTTTGATATTGAAAATCAGATTTTTGAGATTGACAATAATAGTACTTTTATGAATGAACTAGAAAGTTCTTTTTCTAGTTACCAGAATTCTAGTTATATGAATAGTGGATCTAAAAGTAGTAGTCGCTACTATTATCCTTACATGTATGATACTCAATCTAGTTGGAATAATCATATAAATAGTTGCATTGATAGTTATCTGCGTTTTGAAATCAGTATTGATAGTTACATTTCAGGTGAGACCCATAATTATAGTGATAATTATGTTTATAATTTCATTTGTAATGAAAGTATAAGTGGTAGTGAAAGTAGTAATTCTGGTATCAGAACTAGTGTTAATGGCAGTGATTTCAATATAAGAGGAAGATCTAATGATTTAGATATAAATAAAAAATACAGACATTTATGGGTTCAGTGCGAAAATTGTTATGGATTAAATTATAAAAAATTTTTTAGGTCAAGACTGAATATTTGTGAACACTGTGGATATCATTTGAAAATGAGTAGTTCAGAGAGAATCGAACTTTTAATTGATCCGGGCACCTGGGATCCTCTGGATGAGAATATGGTCTCGACAGACCCCATTGAATTTCATTCAGAGGAAGAACCTTATAGAGATCGTATTGATTCTTATCAAAAAAAGACAGGTTTAACTGAAGCTGTTCAAACAGGCATAGGTCAACTAAACGGTATTCCTATAGCAATTGGAGTCATGGATTTTCAGTTCATGGGAGGGAGTATGGGATCCGTAGTAGGCGAGAAAATCACCCGTTTGATTGAATATGCTACTAAAAAGTCTCTACCTGTTATTATTGTATGTGCTTCGGGAGGAGCACGCATGCAAGAAGGAAGTTTGAGCTTGATGCAAATGGCTAAAATATCTTCTGCTTTATATAATTACCAATTAAATAAAAAGTTATTCTATGTAGCTATTCTCACATCTCCGACAACTGGTGGGGTTACAGCCAGTTTTGGTATGTTGGGAGATATCATTATTGCTGAACCTAATGCCTACATTGCATTTGCGGGTAAAAGAGTAATTGAACAAACATTGAATAAGACAGTACCCGACGGTTCACAAGCGGCTGAGTATTTATTCCAGAAGGGCTTATTTGACCTAATCGTACCACGTAATCTTTTAAAGGGTGTTCTGGGTGAGTTATTTCAGCTGCACGGTTTCTTTCCCTTGACTTAAAATTTTTAATTTAATTGTTATTTAATATAATTATTAGAAATTATATTTTATGTAAAAAATCTAAATTTAATGTAAATGTACTATTGTCAATGTAATATATAATATTAATTAATATTAATTATATTTATATTATAGATAATATAAATAGATCATATAAAAAAATAAATATTAAATGAAATATACCTATCATATACCTATGTGATAAAATACAAATAAATATGTAGTAATAGACGTAACCTCTATAACTTCCGAAAACCCAATTTTTGACTATGAATCCCTCTGGAATTAGTTAGAGTCGCGAACTCATAAAAACTTCTTATTATTTTAGTTTTAAAAAGAAGATAAGAATGAAAACAGGATAACAAAAAGTTTATTAAATGGAATTATCATACCTATTCGTGTAGAAAAATAAATAGGTACACTTAATGTAGTTTTACATTTCTTGCACTTATTAACTACTTTATATTACTTTTTTAATATTACTTTACATTTATTAACTACTTAATATTACTTATAATAGATATATATTTATCATAAGATATCTTTTTAAGAGGTTAAAATATTAAATCGAGGCACCCATTATATGACAGATTTCAACTTACCCTCTATTTTTGTGCCCTTAGTAGGCCTAGTATTTCCGGCATTTGCAATGGCTTCTTTATTTCTTTATGTTCAAAAAAATAAGATTGTCTAGGTAAGATGTATGGGACCAAATCCCATCAAGTTGTTTCAATCAACACTGGATCATCATTTAGGTATCTATTTTTTTAGTGGAATGTGGATATGATATGTGGTTCCTTGTGACTACAAATTAACAAAAAAAAAGAGCTATTTTGCGTGCGTATACATTATATCCGTATAAATGCATATATATGCAGGTATAGCTGGTTAAAAGTGGATCATCAAATAGTTTATATTTTATATAAAGTAGAAAATCAATGTATCTAACCAATTACTCCTAATGGTTCACATCAAGTGCTAGTTGATGAGAGTTACCTCGGGAGCAGGAAAAGAAAAGTCAAATTAATTTGATTTATTCTCCCAATTCCAATCGAATGCAATTGGATCTAGTATAGTATGAACTGGCGATCAGAACATATATGGATAGAACTTATAACGGGGTCTCGAAAAACAAGTAACTTTTTCTGGGCCTGTATCCTTTTTTTAGGTTCACTAGGATTCTTAGTCGTTGGAACTTCCAGTTATCTTGGTAGGAATCTGATATCTGTATTTCCATCTCAGCAAATATCTTTTTTTCCACAGGGGATTGTAATGTCTTTCTATGGAATTGCAGGTCTATTCATTAGTTCCTACTTGTGGTCCACAATTTTGTGGAATGTAGGTAGTGGTTATGATCGATTCGATAGAAACGAAGGAATAGTGTGTATTTTTCGTTGGGGATTTCCTGGAAAAAATCGTCGTATATTCCTTCGTTTCCTTATGAGTGATGTTCAATCAATCAGAGTGGAGGTTAAAGAAGGCCTTTATACTCGACGTGTCCTTTATATGGAAGTCAGGGGCCAGGGAACTATTCCCTTGACTCGTGCTGATGAGAATTCAACTCCACGAGAAATTGAACAAAAAGCTGCGGAATTAGCCTATTTCTTGCGTGTACCGATTGAAGTTTTTTGAAATAAAATGTGGAATGAATACTTTCTAAGCATAAGGGAAGGAATTCCCTTTTTTTTTTTTTTTTTTTGTGTGTGTATGGAGTTCAACTCAATTCTTTCATACTAGTAACAAGTATAATAAGTATGGATTCATTACATATACCCCAACCGGAGATTTTGAAATAGAGAGTTCATGTTTTCTTTTTAGTTTAGGCAAAAATGCAATTTTATAATTGATATGTTAGATACAAATAAATCATATCTCATCAAATTTATTTCTTTTGTCAACCGATCCTTTATCTTTAATTTTGCTTCTTGATAAACAAATGATTGGATCTTTCATAATTATTCAATTTAGCTCTAGTTTTGCCACCTATTTCGGATTTCATCATCAATATTCTTCATAAATATCTCTTCTTTTCCTGGGGGCAAAACTTTTTGAAATAATTAGTTGATCCCCGGGTGGAGTTCTTTTTCGAGTATTCATTGAAAAGAACAAAAAAGGATGCAATACAATTGTTTCTAATTTGTTCAATTGAAATATCTGAGAACTATATTTGCTTATTTTTTTATCCGAAACATACCCTATCTTTATTTTATTTCTATATTCCTTTTAGATCTAAGGACTAAATAAAGGACTAAACTAAATAATTATACAAAAAATGGGAATAGATCCATAGGTTCCATACCTTGTTATAGAACTCATGCTTCAAGGAAAGATCAGATAAGATAAATCAACAAAAGAAGTAGGTTCAGTAACAATTCACAAATAAAAAAAAAAAAAAAAGTGAAAAAAAAAAAAAAGAAAGCATTTATTTTCCTTCCATATCTTGTATCTATAGTTTTTTTACCCTGGTGGGTCTCTCTATCATTTAATAAATGTCTGGAACCTTGGATTAATGATTGGTTGAATAACAGGCAATCCGAAACTTTCTTGAATGATATTCAAGAGAAGAACGTTCTAGAAAAATTCATAGAATTAGAAGAACTTTTTCTGTTGGACGAAATGCTAAAGGAGTACCCTGAGACACATCTACAAAAGCTTCGTATAGGAATACACAAAGAAACAGTACAATTGGTCAAAATACATAATGAATATAATTTACATAGTATTTTGCATTTCTCGACAAATATAATCTGTTTCGCTATTCTAAGTGGTTATTTTATTCTGGGTAATGAAAAACTTGTCATTCTTAATTCTTGGATTCAGGAATTCTTATATAACTTAAGTGACACAATAAAAGCCTTTTGTATTCTTTTAGTCACTGATTTATGGATTGGATTCCACTCTCCACATGGTTGGGAACTAATGATTGGTTCGGTATACAACGATTTTGGATTGGCACATAACGATCAAATTATATCCGGTCTTGTTTCCACTTTTCCAGTCATTCTAGATACAATTGTCAAATATTGGATTTTTCATTATTTAAATCGTGTATCTCCTTCACTTGTAGTCATTTATCATTCAATGAATGAATGAGACTGAAGAATTCATTTGATCTCCTGAGATCAAGCCAATCTGAATCTTTCTTCGTGCATAACGAAATTTTAATTTGACTTACTCTTTCTTTATACTTCTACCTGTTTATTTAAGGTATTTGTATTCCAGTACAACGACAGAC
>JANEYH010000086.1:2500-11173 GCA_024713555.1 Spirodela polyrhiza | reverse complement strand
GGATGGGCATGAAGTGGTTGATATTATACCTCCAGGACCAGAACTTCTTGTTTCAGAGGGTGAGTCTATCAAACTTGATCAACTATTAACGAGTAATCCAAATGTCGGGGGGTTTGGTCAGGGAGATGCCGAGATAGTACTTCAAGATCCGTTACGCGTCCAAGGTCTTTTGTTCTTCTTAGCATCTGTTGTTCTAGCACAAATCTTTTTAGTTCTTAAAAAGAAACAGTTTGAAAAGGTTCAATTGTTCGAAATGAATTTTTAGATACAGGGATTCCTTAATACTAAGTTGATAAAAAAGGGAAAAGCCTAATTTTTTCTTGATTGATACGATCATAATGATCATAAAGATTTGTAAAGTCTTTTTTTGTCTGTTTTATTTATACTCTTTTTGAGAGATATATAGACTTTATTACCTATAAATTATAGACCATTCATAGTACTAGTAATGGATACTAGGTATACAAAGACAATACAAAGGAGGAGAATACGAGGCAAAGGATAACTAAAAAATACAAATGCTTCCTGTAGGTATTATTAGTCTTTCTATTATTTGACACGACACAAGGAATTTCCTTGTGTCATGTCAAATAAAATAATAATGTAATGATTCTTTCTCCTGTTCGTCAAAGATAAATGACTATTTTTCCCGGTCTATCAGAACTTTTAGATTCATAAGAATTAGTGAACAAACAAAAAGGGACGGTTCATTGGTAATAATACATTGAGCAAGTGGAATTCCTTCAATTATTCAATTCACTTAATAAATTTAGTTAACTAAATTTAACCAAATTCTTTTTTTTATGTTTTATGTTCCGCGCTGTGATATTGAAAAGTCAAAGTCAATGATATTTTTACGCATATCTTTATATTTTTACGCATATCTAATATGATCTCATCACAGTTAAAATTTTATTTTCTCTATCTTTTATAGAGTAAGGTTCTATGAGTATATAAAGAATTTGTAGGATGTTTCATCTATGGAAGTCTATTCCATATCCATATACATATAATTTGATTTGGATCATCCATAAAATCGATGAATTCCTTCATTAAATTTAAAAAGATGATATAGTAAAAATAGAGAAGGGAGCAACAAAAAGATAATCCAAATAAAAGGAATGGAATAAAGTATTAAAACGTCAGAACAAAGATCTATTTTATGATATTTACAAGTAAAAATATTTTTTTATTGTGTTGACTAGATAACTTTCCTACTTTTAGGTTATGGAATGAATTAAAGCTTCGCTATACTATAAAAAAAGTAAGAACTCGGCAGGACCGTACCCTTTGTTTTGTCTCATTTGAGGGTTATGGTCCTGCTGAGTTCTTACTTTTTCATGTCTACAATCCAGCTCATCTTATTACTACAGAGATGAGCCTAATCCGGAATATGAACCGTAAAAGAAAACACCGATTGAACCAATCACAAGAATACCAGCTACAGTACCTATCAGCCAAAGAGGAATCCTTCCAGTAGTATCGGCCATTTATCCCACCTTCCTCCACATTTCATCAAGTGATCATGCTAGAGACAAAAACAGTCATGGATAATTATGAAGATAGTATCCTTCCGAATGGGATAAGAGAATCCTTACTATTTTCGTTCTTTCCCTTAATTGAAGAAATAATTAGAAAATAAAACAGCAAGTACAAAAATGAGTAATAATCCCCAGTATAGACTGGTACGATTCAATTCAACATTTTGTTCATTTGGATTTGATTGTGTCATAGCTCTATAATTTGGATTAGGTTTATCGTTGGATGAACTGCATTGCTGATATTGATCCCAAAAAAGAAACGGTAGGTACAGCTAGTCCATGAACAGCCAACCATCGCACTGTAAAAATTGGATAGGTTCGATCTATAGTCATTGGGGACCTCCTAAAAGGATCTACTAAATTCATCGAGTTGTTCCAAAGAATCAAAACGGCCAGTTATTAATGGAATACCTTGTCGGTTCTCTGTAAAATATTCGTTTGGCCGAGGGCTTCCAAACACATCATAAGCTAAACCCGTACTGACGAATAACCAACCCGCAATAAATAGGGAAGGTATAGTAATACTATGAATGACCCAGTATCGAATACTGGTAATAATATCAGCAAAAGAACGTTCTCCCGTGCTTCCAGACATGCTGAGCTCCACATATTCTTGTACAGTCAAAAAGGGGAATCGATTCTGTAAAAGATGGGATCAGTAAATAGAAAACTACTGATATTTCATCTTTGTAAGATCGTCAATATTGTACCGAAGGTGTATTTAGAGTATACCGAATCAGTATAGCTATCCTTCCTCTGACACAGCAACGCGGTTTCGAGCAGTATTAAAATGAAATCCTACATTATTTTTTTCCTATTTTATTGTTGCTTGTCTATGCATAACTGTGTGTTATTCAACAGAATATTCTTCAACTTCATGTGTTTGGTAGTATAAAGTTTTTATTAATGGTTTCATAATAGAAATTCATCATCTTGGTAAAGTGCGAATCAAGGGGTTCTGTTTCTAATATAATTATTAATTAATGAAATATTTTTATCTTATTCATGCAAAATAAATGCAAAATCCATTTTTTAAAAGTTAAAAGTTTTTTTTGCTGTAACTTTCATTTCAAAAAATGAGTGGGTCATACAATATACTATAAAAGAATAGTATATAGACGTTGATGAAGAGAACAAATAAGACAATAGTTGGAAAAATCTATATTTGTAATGCAACCTTTCTTGTATTTGATCCAAAGCAAAGGTTCCTTTTTGACCGAACCATAATACAATGAGAATACAATGATAGAACTCCATAATATGATATGGAAAAAAAGAATGTAGAATCAAAAAGGATAATGTAGTGGAAAATCCTAACCCTCGAATTGAGTTGGACCTAAAACAAAAAAAGTTTTACTTTATTTTCTTCAATAAATCATGGGATACTTTTTTATCTTCTCATTCGAGATATTTGATTTATTATGTTATGGGCAATTACTTACTACTGAATATAATGAGTTAAAATATTAAAATATAGTAACTAAAGGGGTTTAAAGCATTAACGTACGAGTTGCACAATGAATCGCCGATTCAGAATTACATTACAGGATTAATCGCTTTGGAGCCAAAAAAAATCAATCTTTTTTTTTTCTCTCTATGTCTATGTCAACCTTTCTTTGTTAGTATTGCTTATAATGACTAATGAATCAAGAATTTTCAATTTGAATTAATTCTGTCAATTGGTATTTTTTTATTGTATCTTGCAAAAATAGAAGCTTAGGTAAATGTTTTATCAGCATATGTAGCAAAAGAACATATCTTATTTTGGTGTTTCATGCTTACTATAACTAGTTATTTCGGTTTTCTATTGGCTGCTTCAACTATAACCTCAGCGCTTTTGATTGGTTTGAACAAGATACGACTTATTTGAAGTTAACTGAATGAGCAATTAAAAAAAAAAATGAATATTTCTCTGAGATTTCAAGTATTCTAAGGTTCCTCTGCATGTCAATTGTCCAAATTTGGTGATTGAGATTCACGACCGATTCAGATTAATATTTAGGAATAAATTTTACCTCTCTTTTTTCCTTTAAAGAAATCGAAATGATTGAAGTTTTTCTATTTGGAATCGTGTTAGGTCTAATTCCTATTACTTTGGCAGGATTATTCGTAACGGCGTATTTACAATACCGACGTGGTGATCAGCTGGACCTTTGATTGATTAAGTAACATTTATTTTGTGATTTTGATTGACCTCCTCTCCGCAGGAGGTCAAATTTGAGTTGTCATTCAACTTTTTAAGTTAGTTTATTGTTATTCAATATAACAAAGAACAAATTCACGCTCTGTAGGATTTGAACCTACGACATCGGGTTTTGGAGACCCACGTTCTACCGAGCTGAACTAAGAGCGCTTTCTTATGACAGAAGATACAACTGTAAGGAAAAGGATTCCTTTTGTTTGTACCCTTAATTCAATAAAATCAAAAAATCTTGGATACATATAGTATGATAAAATGAAAGATTATGTCCAATTCTAACCGATCTCAATTAATCCCCCGTTACTGCCCATAGGAGGAGTAATAGGTAGGGATGACAGGATTTGAACCCGTGACATTTTGTACCCAAAACAAACGCGCTACCAAGCTGCGCTACATCCCTTTTTTCAATTGTTGTACAGTGTCATTGTACAAAAGCCCTGTCTTGTTTTCCACATCATTATTTTCTTCTTTATCTATCATATCATAAAATTTTCTTGCCATTTCTTCTTTTTTGTTTCATATACATATAATAAACTATATACATCTGAAATGATGTATAAGATAAAAAAAAGAATGACAATTTATCGTTGATGTTAAGGAAGAAGGGAAGGGGTTCTCGTTTTTTTTCTGTTTTATAGGGGCAGGACCTTTTACTGGCTCATTGCACATAGACATTTTAGTTATAAATGTTGCATAAAAATATGAGCGATCCTTAATTTAGTTTCAGCATCTAATCATACATGTATTACAATAAAGAAGGAGGATTTTCAATGCAAGATCTAAAAACATATCTCTCTGTGGCACCTGTACTGAGTACTCTATGGTTTGCGGTTTTAGCAGGTTTATTGATAGAAATTAATCGTTTATTCCCAGATGCCTTGTCATTCCCTTTTTTTTAATTCGAGTTATTGATATGAGAAGAAATCAATCAATTTAGAGATACAAAGAGTTCTATGTGACTAATTTATCTCACCCCCTTCTTTTGAGTTATTTAGGATAGGAAGAAAATATAAACAATAAAAGGTTCCAGCATCTGATCGATGGGTCTAAGATCGAATTTGATTAGTAGGATTGAAATGGGTCTAAGACAGGCTCCACAAAAAAAAATAATATAAAATATATAAATGAAGTACTATTGATTAGACTAAAAAAAAATGGATAGTTAGAAAAAGTTGTATTAGTTAATTATTACGTTATAATGAAAACTTTCGAAATGAAATTTTAGTAACTTCTATTGATTTTTTGATTTTATGTTCCTTTCTTCTTCTTCGGTTCGGGTTGAAAATAGAAGAGTTGAGTCGATCCAAAATCCAAAGCAAAGGAGGTCCATGGCCAAAGGTAAAGATGTCAGAGTCAGAGTTATTTTAGAATGTAACAGTTGTGGCCGAAATGAAAATGGTGTCACTAAGGAAGTTCCGGGTGTTTCTAGATATGTTACTCAAAAGAATCGACACAATACACCCAGTCGATTAGAATTGAAAAAATTTTGTCGCTATTGTAACAAGCATACAATTCATGTAGAAGTGAAGAAATAGATCGACCAGAGCCTGTTGGCGATTCTTTCAATCCAAAGAGTAGGAAGAGATTAATAAGATATATTATATATAATATATATATATAGAATATAACATATATAAATATAGAAATAAAACCCTATTTCGATCGTATCTAAAATGTATGAAGAAATAGGATTTTAGAGATAAGGACTAAACTATGGATAAATCCAAGCAACCCTTTCATAAACCCAAGCGATCTTTTCGTAGGCGTTTGCCCCCAATTGGATCGGGGGATCGAATTGATTATAGAAACATGAGTTTAATTAGTCGATTTATTAGTGAACAAGGAAAAATATTATCTAGACGAGTGAATAGATTAACCTTGAAACAACAACGATTAATTACTATTGCTATAAAACAAGCTCGTATTTTATCTTTGTTACCTTTTCTTAATAATGAGAAACAATTTGAGAGAACCGAGTCGATCCCTAGAGCTACTGGTCCTAGAACCAGAAATAAATAGGCATACTATACTCTTCAATTGACTCAAAACTTCAATCTTAACTCAACATTGAAGTTTTAGAAAAAGACTAGAATTAGAATCCGTATTTAATTATTGTGTTGTAATAAAAAAATGGAGAAGAATAAATCCATTTATTTTTTTATTGAAACATGTTCGTTCATTTATACTACTTATCTTAATTTATTTTTATTCTATCTTCCCGGAGTTTATTCTCCGGGGAATTTTTTTTAACCATTCCTATATATAATATAAAAATCTCTTTTATTTAATGATCTTTTTGGAAATGATGCAAAGACAATTCTTATTCGATATAGCTATTTGCGCAAGTATTTTACGATTAAGAAGCACTTGCCTCTTGTACAGACCATGTATCAATCTACTATAACTATAGGAAACCTCGTTCTCGCGAGTTACTGCATTTATTCGAGTGATCCACAAACGACGAAAATCTCTCTTTTGCCTACCTCTATCTCTATAAGCAGAAACTAAAGCTCTCATTTTCTGTTGAGTAATAGTTCGAGTAAGTCTTGAATGAGCCCCTCGAAAGCTTGATGCAAATAAACGAATTTTTGTTCGGCGTCTCCGAGCTATATATCCTCGTTTAACTCTGGTCATTTAATCAAATTAAACTTTCATGAATAACTAATTGATTTCTGTTCGTTCAGTCATTCTTTTATCCCCGGTTCTCTTAATAACAAAACGGATTATTCCGATATATAAAATATGAATTCCAATGGCTTTTGCTACTATAACCTTCCCAACCACGATTTTTGAGTTCTTTCAGTCAGGTCTTTCGCTTGTGTGTGTAAATAAGAAATTCGACTGATAAAAAAAATTGTAAAATCAATCACAATTATTTAGAATAAAAATAGTGGATTCCTTCGTTTCTATGGTTACTTCTTAAACGGTGAGGTCCTCTCTATACACCGGAGCTCTTTCTCCCATCCCATTTAATCAATGTTTTTGGTAACTTGTACAGTTCGCACTTTTTGGCTCTACCCAAGAATTATACAGTAATAGGTCTTTTCACAATGAGAGCTATCCATACAGTGACGGCATTTAATTATGAAAGTTGGTTAGGTAGCTGACCCTGTTAGTCCGTTATTTCAAGAATAGGAGCATAATAGTTTTGTTTCTTAAATATCATTTCCCCGCTTAATGGATAACTTTTTTGCTACCAATGGAGAATTGATTTTCATCTCAAATTGAGGTGATTGGATTTGCACCAACAGAAACCATAAAATTCATACACAATCAATAGAGGTATATGATAAATCCTTTTTTTTTTTTTAGATAGTAAACAGTATTCTTCTATTTTTTCTATTCTATCTATTCATTGGTACTGGTCATTGATACTGGAACAATTGTCTCATTTGTTCGAGCTCATGATCTAAACGAGTCGCACATACACCCTAGTACATGTTCCTCGACGCTGAGGGCATCCTCGAAGAGCGGGAGATTTCGTGACATTTCTGATTGGCTGTCTTGCATTTCTAATAAGTTGTTTAATAGTTGGCATGTTGAATCGTATATATATATGATGGGATTATAATGGGCTGGTTTAGATCGATCTTAACCTGATAATTATGGATTATTTCCCTTCAATTGAATAAATATTTTAATTGGATAAAATAAAAATATTTAATATCAACTTACGGAAAATTCAAATTACCCTTTGTTTGAAATGGAATCATGGATTTACGCGAAATCCCCCGTATTTTCGACTGCCACAAGATCAATAATGCCATAAGCTTGGGCTTCCGTTGCTGACATAAAAACATCCCTTTCCATGTCTTCGGATACAACCCATAAGGGGTTACCGGTTCTTTGCACATAAACCCTTGTGAGGGTTTCACGAAGTTTCAGTAGTTCTTCTGCTTCCAGGATGAATTCCCCTGCTTGTGCCTCATAAAAAGAACTAGCAGGTTGGTGAATCATAACCCTGATTATATAACATCCATCATGAACGGCTTCTCTATCTTACATGATTGGTTGAAGGTAAGGAAAAATAACAAATAATAAAAAGATAGAATTGAACAACCGTACAGGCATCTTTTGTACATTGCATACGGCTCCGCAATGGAATTGACCTTTTCCCCTCCGTCCGGAAAGAACGGGACAAAGGTACTCGAGAAAAATAGAATCCATTCGATCCAGATCGTTGAATGATCCATTTACCACCCTTCCTTTCGTAGAAGTCAAAAATACTATGATGGTTCTGTTGCTTTATATATTTCTTATTTATCTCATCTTTAATTTAGCAATCCCAAGGTTTTTTCTGACCCGATCATAAGGGTAAGGAAAAAAAGATCTTCTTTTTTATTTTCTTTTTTATAACATAAATATCAGAAAGGCACTTCTGATGTGTAAGAAAAATGGTTTGTGACGCTGAAACATACCTCCGACATATAAAATGAAATCGGAAATAACCTTTGTTTCATACTACTATTTCGATACTTAATTTCATGTTATAAAAAAACAAAAAGGTTTGTTCATATCGAACTTAAAATGCCATGCTATTTTTGCTTATTATTCATGTTCCATATGGCGAAGGCATAGTCTTTTTTTCTCAAACAAATAAAAAACTCATTGGCGCCAAGCGTGAGGGAATGCTAGACGTTTGGTAATTTCTCCTCCGACCAGAATGAAAGATCCCATTGAAGCCGCTAATCCCATGCATATTGTATGTACATCGGGTGGCACAAATTGCATAGTATCATAAATAGCTATTCCTGGTATTACCCACCCACCGGGGGAGTTTATAAACAAATAAAGATCCTTAGTATCATCCTCTATACTAAGATATACCATAAGACCAACAAGTTGATTCGAGATCTCGCTATCAACCTCTTGGCCTAAAAAAAGTAATCTTTCTCGATAAAGTCGGTTGATTAGGACAAAAAGATATCCCTT
>JANEYH010000085.1:0-11289 GCA_024713555.1 Spirodela polyrhiza | reverse complement strand
CAGGACAACGATCCCGAAAGAGAGATACGGGCGCAAGTTCCTATGTTCATACTACAGTCTCCCTAAAAACAGGTTTCAGCATTTTATCACTTGCTAAGCGTTATACGATTAGAGTTCTTTTGGGAAAACTGTCTTGGTCGCTCGCAACCCGTCCTGAGAGAGATCCCATTAGGCGTCAGGGGGAAGAATCCCACCGAACGATCTCACCGTGCCGCAGAAACAAAAGTGAGCCTTGCAGGTTCTGAAGGGGACATGCCCGAGTTCAGGCCCGTGGAATCGGAAGGGATGCGAAGCATGTGGAAGGGATCGAAGCAGATGTAGGACCTGCAAGAGAGGGGACATTATCCGGTTTTCCCGATGGAACCCGAGCAGGGGATCCCCACTTAAGGGGTGGTACATGACCTGATCCCTTTCCTGTTGAGATCACACTGGCAGAGGATTACAGGAAACACAGCTAAGGATGAGGGAGAAACCTAAAATAAACTGAAATAAGACAAAAGAGGGTGAATTGAACGCTCCTCTCCAAGAGCTCCCCTTATATCTGCAATTTTCTCATGGAGCAAATCCTCTATGTAAATCTTCTCTCCTCTTCATTAATTGTGCAACAAGATATCTTAACTGATTAGATTCGACATTCGGTAGAACTACAATTAATTACGAAATCAAAGCATTACTAAATCATCAATAAACTGAACCTCATGAAATTCCTGCCTGAATGAGAAAAAGAGTCTCATTGACTTTCTGATCAAATCATGGATTAAAATTTGATAGTCTTCTTCTTGATGCCGTAAACCGGTAGGGACGGTCATACAGTAGAGGCCAAAGAGTAGAAGAAACCTTTGTATCCACAAGGATTTAAATTAAGAGTTTTCAAATACGTAAGGATAAGAAAATGAGCTCCCATAAATTCAAAAGCGGTGGGGGGGTTGAGGGAGAGAGAGAGAGAGAGAAGAGAGGGAGGAACCAAAATAACATTTATCGTTGAAAAAGTTGTATGTTTTTCCCATTTTGTCTAAAAGGCACCATGCAATGGAACGTAAAAGAGGTTACATCCTACTTATCATCAAAGTCACTCGAGTTTGTAATTATCAAACAACACTATATCACGAAAAATCTAACTTTTCAACATTTCTTCCTGGTGGGTTCTCTTAATCTTCTCTCAAGGGGTACTAACTGTCGGTTCCCCATAGATATCATCAGGTGGTCTTATCATCAATATTACTTAATCTACATTACTTCTTAATTAAGTCACCAATACTTTTACTTATGCAAATTCAAGAGTGAATCAAAATAATTTAAAGCATCGTGAATATAATAAACATAATAACTTTACATGATCCTTTATAAACTACAAAAATAATTATAAGTCACAAAATATCATCCATATATTAAGAATTACAAAGCAAATCGAACGTGTGACCAATCACGAATGACGTCAAAGTAGTGGATGTACAAGTCACTATAAGATTGATCACTAATGTACACTTATCATTGGACTTTTATCGTATGGTTAGTGTCAAGGGCTGCATTCTTCAGGTCAAAGCGTATAGAGGAGAAATCGTGTGCAAATGGTAATTTGCGGTTGCATTGTGTAATATATGGGGAGAAAACTACTTTCAAGAAGTTTCCCTACTCAAATATGAGTTTTTCGAATTTTCTTCTTACAATTTTTCATAACAACATTGTGAAACAGCGATTGCCAGACTTATATATCACTTTGACCCCATTTAGATTCTTTATGCAGCTTGGGACCTCATGGCTTCTGTTTGCACATTCCATATTTCGATATTTCAGTTCATATCTCGTTGTAGTCCCTCAGCGCAGACCATTTCATCCGCTTAAGTCAAATATCAATCTTTTCTGACAAAAGGGTTGACTACCCTTTAAATCAGCATTCTATTTACCTGGTAATATAGGATTATCTCCTGAACTGGCGACGATCAAATTTTTCATGTTCTCCATATGTAGGCTTGCGAAGAGGAATGACGTGCGTTGGTCGATGCCGGCGGTGAGGTGGGTTTTCGTAGGAAGCGCCGACCTGCTGTATGTACTTCACTCTGCAGATGGGAGATCGCCCCACGAACTGGCCTTAGTGGAGATGTTTAGTTTCTCGCATCCTGAATGACCTTCAGGCCTTAGATCTTCTGTGGACTCCGGTTTCAAAGGATTATGCTGTTGAGGACAGAGGCGTTATAAAACAGTATTACGGATTGAGACGCTTTTGTAGTCTTTCTTCACTAGTCCAGTCAACCTCGCCGGCCAGCAGCCCGGCTCACGTCCCCCCACTACGGTCAATGTCATGCCCGTGACGATTTAGAACCATAGTTCAACGAGTTCGTCGTAACTAACAGAACGAAGGCCATTTAATATCCACGTGCTGCTGTTCATGCGGATTAATCTCAGTTACGCTGTAGTCAATGCAGGCTTTTGGACTGTGGGGAGATAAATGTGACGACCGTCAAGAGCGGATGGCGACGACCGGCAGGTAGTTTATTATTTGGGACTATCTA
This sequence comes from Spirodela polyrhiza, assembly GCA_024713555.1. Lineage (NCBI taxonomy): Eukaryota > Viridiplantae > Streptophyta > Magnoliopsida > Alismatales > Araceae > Spirodela > Spirodela polyrhiza. The sequence goes on along the minus strand of JANEYH010000085.1, from coordinate 8,779 downwards.
CGATGGTCGGTCGACAGCAACGCAATTTTATACTGGGGACCCTGAGTCCGGTCCTCCCCACGCGACCACCCCCTCCATCCGCCACCTCAAATAACAAAAGAAAGAATTGACCCGAAAAATGAATTCCTACGAAGGAAGCCCCCGTGAACGGTCGCAACCCAACCTCACGGCACGTTCCTCGCCATCCACTGACGACCGAGTTGGGTTTCAACGTGAACGGGTCGTAACCAGATGCGACAGTGACGGTCGTGACCGCCGGCCTCACCACCGGATTCGATAATAAAACCAGTGACCGCCAAAGTGACTCAACTGGTCGTCAGGCCTGTTCAGCTTCAACGCCGGCATCCCCGCGTGTCAAATTCGACAGGCCCGCACCTTTGTATAATGACGCACACCGGGACTGCACTTCCTACATAAACCCAGCTCACCGCCTGCATCACGACCAACGCAAGCCCTTCCTCCTTCCTGTTAACAGGCATTCCCCGGGAAGAGCCTCGCACGGCCCTCCGAAAGCCTACCGCCCGTCGTCACGACCGGTAGACATGGCATCTGTGGAAGCGATGTGGGAAGAGTTGGTGGTTAGGGCGTTGCGAGGGTGGACAAGGAACGACTTTCTGGTGCCTGGGTGTGCCTCACCAAGCCCAGCGCCGAGGAGGATCCTCTCGCCGACATCGAGACGTTGGACGGGCCCGGCCCTTGGGACCGGACCCTGCTGGAGGTCGAGGTGGAGGCCCCACGGCCCCCACCGGTGAGGGCGAACCAGGTCGGAACCGGATGCTCCTCTTCTCCGCCAACGACTACCTCAACCTCAGCGCCCATCCGGCCGTCCGCAAGGCGTCGGCGAAGGTAAGCTTCCGAGCTCGCTCCCGTTGGAGGTATAATAATGTCCGTCACGAGTCGCGGCGGGGGTGACCGATTCTGTGCACAAATATCGAACAGGCGGCTATGGCGTTCGGGATGGGTCCCGCGATCGTCCGCTATGGTCAGCGGCCACACCGAAGTACCACCGGCGGCTGGAGAATGTCTGGCGGAGATGCACAAGAAGGAGGCGTGCGTCGTAACCCCACCGGATTCGCCGCAAACACGGCCTTCCTGTCGGCGCTCGGCGGCGTCGCCACTCATAACGCGGCGTCAGGAGGCTGGCGGCGCACGAGAAGATCGCCGTGTTCTCCGACGCCTTGAACCACGCATCCATAATCGACGGCCTCCGGATGATGGAGCGGCACCAGCAAGCCGTCGTGTCCGTGTACAGGCACAGCGACATGCAGCATCTGGACGAGCTCCTCTCAAACTGCCCTCTCGAGAGGAAAGTCGTCATCACGGACAGGTAACGCAGACGGAATTGATAAGCGAAGAACGATCTCCTATCGGCAACCGCTTCTTCTTCCTGCTCCCGTGAAGCTTCCTCGCTCAGAAGCCTCCTCCTTTCTCTGCATGTCTCAGTTTGTTCAGCATGGAAGGGGACTTCGCGCCGATGCTGGACCTCGTGCAACTCCGGAAGAAGCACCGGTTCCTATTCGTCATCGATGAGGTGGAGTCGTCCGCTTTCTCTTCTCTGGGCGGCGGAGCCATCTTCTATACCGTCTCCCTCCCTCGATCCCGACTGACCCTCCCCGCGTTTCCAGGCGCATACCCGGCATTTGTGCGGGAGGAATGGCCAACAATATCGGAGAGGTTTACGGCATCGAATCAGATTGACATCATCGTCAAGGACGCTGAGCAAGGCCGGGGTGCCTGGGCGGATTCGTGGCCTGCAGCCAAAAATGGGCTGACCTGACCCGGGGGCTGGGCCGTCCCTACATTTTCACCACAGCCTCCCCCTTACCCGTCATCGCGGCCGCCTACGGTACTGATTACAGCATCCACTCATCTGCCGCTAGTTGGCCATTCTTGTTCTTCAGATAGACTTCACCACATGATTCTACCCACCGCCTTCCCCGGTGTACTTGACACAGTTTCGCTCTCCGCGTGGATCCCGTGCAGCTGCTGCGACGGTGGCCAGGAAGGAGGAAGTGCGGCGCAAGGCAAAGCAGTGTGGAACCGAGTCCGAGGTGCCAGCAATGACGAAACGCACTGACCAGCCCCATCGTGTCCCTGGTGGTCGGCTCCGAGGACGGCTATCTATGCCAGCAAGCACATGCTGGAGCGCGGCTTCACGTCATCGCCATTAGACCGCCAGCAGTCGCCCCGACGCCTGCAGGTGAGTTCTCACCCTCCTCCCGGCTATTCTTCCGCATCCGCCGCCTTCTTCCCATGGGGTTTAGGCTGACGAATCGTTGTAATCCTCCAGGCTTAGGGTTACGCTGACAGCCGCGCATACCTCGGAGGACCTCAGAAGGCTCGTATCCGCACTCTCCGAGTGCGTCCCCGGACTCAAGCGCCCGGAAGATCAAATTGCCGCAAGGCTTTGATCATGGAATGCCGTCAAAACGCTCCCCTTTCAGCCCTGTCTATCACCCGCTCCGCAGAAGAGGACGCTGAAGCGATCTACGGATGGATGTCGAAATTTTATGGAAGGCGGAGTTCTCATCGGGTGCTTTGGTTGGCTCTTTCGAGAATTCACTCGACGGACGCGGACCAAAGCATTGGTTGCTGAACATTCGTTCGTTTTAATTACCATACTGTTGTGAAGCCAATGGATAGATTCATCCAAATGTACGCCGTATCTGATTATTTGATTTATTGGACATTTCATTACTCCAGAACATCATTCCCAATCACAGGGGCGGATTAGCCTCTTCTGTCGTGTCTCTCGGAAGTGGTGTAGCGTGCTCGCGCTTCACCGAACCACTAACCGATAAATACACGTGCTGCACAATGCTTTTCGTTTGTAGGCGCTGTCTAGACGGGCCAGTTGTCAGCGCACGCGATCAACCTACCGGCGCTTCGCAATCCCCGCTGAGACGACAAGGAGTTGTTAAAACCCGCGGTTTTACACTACTCAGCCGTCCCCAACTGCGATCCTGCCATAGCATGTTTCGCTCATATATTCATCGCCTCGACTTAAGTCTTGTGGCTTTTAAACATTTTCTTGCTTTATAGTAGAAAGTGCTCACATTAGATGTGCGTGCTTTTCTGAAGCTGATCAAGTTGTGTGTTAGCTATACTTCTCCGGTGGGATGCCATGGACTTGTCGTCGGTGGAGCAGTTCTCTGTTCTGTGAAATTCAGTTGTAATGACAAAGCGGTCACAAGTAATTCGAATAGCAGATGTGCGAAATGACAAATGATCTGTCTAAATGACTTTACCCGCTACCCAAAGGAGTTCAAATCAAAAAGAGATAATTATGAAAAAGAGATACGCAACTAATGACTATATTTTAGATATCGGACTAGTGGACAACTAGTGCTGTGGAGAGGGGGTGAGTAGTCTTAATCTTTTATCACCGACTACTGATTCGGATCTGACATGTTGTAAACTTTGTGATTTTGCTTCGTAATTTAGAGAGCCAGTAACTAGTTGTCCGATTTCAAACTATTTGCTGTGGGATTACAACACCGGTGACTAATGATATGCAGGCCACCGAGTTCACAATTAGATTAAGTCATTTATTTTAGAGAACTAGGTGAACTTTTTAATTCGCTATGATGCATAGAGATGGTCAAGTGTTTCTTTAAAAATAAAACATGCAAGACCCGCACACAGACTTTAGAGCTTTTTTGCCACAATCGTTGTCTCAAGAGCCGTACTCATTCGGCCTTAACTGATCGTCTGCAAATATTACATCTAGGTAGGTACTCATAGCCCGAGCAACCAGATAGTCGTTTGGGATATTGGCGCACTAATACTAACTTAACTAGCTACCTAAAAATTTCGAGGCAATCACTCCCACTCTTTGTGCAATTGACTCTGGCCCATCAAACAAATCAAGACACTACCACAACTGCACAAATTTTACAAACTCCAGCCCATAGAACAGTGACCACAATGTTACTATGCTTGTATCAAAATTACTACCTCTGGCCTACGTAAGAGTTACCATGGCTCATTTAAGGCCCCATTACCTTTAATGCTCTAGCTTATCAAACAAGTCACGTTGTTGTTAAACCCAAATGCAAATTCATCTCAAGTTTATACCCATGGCACAAACAATTTGTGTGATTTATACAATAAGGGGATGAGAGTAAACTTACTTGGAGTACCAATGAGTTTTGCTTGATGTATTGTCTGCCTTCATGTGGTCCCACCTGCCAAGGATTTTTTTGTTAGTTTAACTTGTGTGATCAAGTCTTGATGCGGTACCAACCTTCCACCTGAATGTCTTGAGCAATAGCTAGCTATCTAAAAGTTTTGGAAACTCAATTTTACCTATAGGATGTTGTAGACTGGTTGAAAGATGTTTGTTGACACTGTGCCTCTCCTTGTCCTTGTCATTCAATGTGGGGGCAGGTCCTTTACTTCGGTATAGGTTTGAGTTGCCTAACGACCATTTACAACAACTATTATCTACCAGAAATCTTATCCTAAGTTATCACATCAATGTCTTTTGAAGCACAAGACCACTTTTAAATTTCAGTCCTAAGCGTTCATTCACTATGAATGTGATGGTTTAATTAGTCACAAGGAAATCTTAGTAATTTAATGAAGTAATGTATTATGCCAAGATCTCCTAGTATTAATGATCAATAAAACTTATTTACTTGAACCCCTTTGTGGTGAAACACTAGAAACAATAACTTATTTAATCAACAGAGTAACAAAAAAAGTAATAATGAAAACCTCTTATAAGCTTTGGGGTTGTCTTGTAGAGGCATGTAAGGGTTTGAGGTTATCTTATAGAGACAAGACCTTATAGGCCTAATGAAAAGAAACTTGACTCTAGAACATTAATTTGTTACTTTTGCTGGTTATTTCAAACAATCTAGGAGGTATAAATTTTATGATCTTACTACTAAGACTATTTTTAAGATAAATAATGTTACATTATTTGAAGATGATGAGTTTGTGGGGAGATAAGGTTAGAGATATTGTCTTTGAGTATGATTGTTTAAGAATATCTCTTGTTATTTCTACAAATGATCAAGATAAAGTATAACCACTTGATATTGTTGAAACAATAATTTATGAACAAGGCAATACTCAAGAATCCTCAACTCTAAAAGTTTAAACTCAACAACTTCAGAATCAATGTCATTAATGATATCCACTAAAGAAAAAAAGAGTACAATTTCAAATGACTATTTTATATATCTTCAAGAACATGAAGTAGACAGAGATATTGAGAAAGATGATCCAATCAACTTCTGTTAAGCCATGGAAAGCACTAATTTTTAAAAGTGGATAGAAGATATGAATGAAGAAATTAAATATATAAAGGACAATAATGTTTGGGATCTCATCTCATTCACTAAAGGTCTAAAAACTCATTTGTTGTAAATAAATATTTAAAACCAAGAGAGATTCAAAAGATAATAGGGGAGAGATATAAAGCTCATCTTGTCGCTAAAAAGTTTACTCAAAAGGAAGGCATTGATTATAAAGAGACTTTTGCACTAATTTTCACAAAATATATTTTTCGAATAATATTAGCATTAGAAGTGTATTATGATGTTGAGCTTCATCAAATAAATATGAAGATGTGTTTTCTCAATGGAGATATTGTAGAAACCATATATGATACAACTTGAAAAGTTTGTCTAAAAACTCAAAGGAATTGATTTACAAATTAAAAAAATCTACCTATGAACTCAAGCAAGCTTCTCGTCATGGTGTCACAAATTTCATCAAGTTATCATTTCATATAACTTAAAATGAAATAAAGTTGATGATTATGTATACTATAAATTCAATGAAAGTAGGTACATATTTTTAATATTATATGTGAATGATATCTTAGTTGCATGTAATGATATGGGCTTATTAGGTGAAACCAAATAATTTTTTATCAAGAAAATTTGAGATGAAAGATCTCAGTGAAGTCTCATTTGTTTTAAGTATACAAATACATTAAGGTCGTACTCAAAATATCTTAAGGTTATCACAAAAGGTTTACATTAAAAAATTCTCAAAAGGTTTGGCATTCAAGATTGTAAACTAGAAATACCCTTGCAACAAGTGGAGACAAATTTGTTTTAGTCAATGCCCTAAAAATGATCATAAAGAAAAAATAAATACATAAAAATTTCTTATGCATCGGTTATAGGATGTATGATGTATATCCAACTTTGTACGCATCCAAACATTACATATATTATGCAGATGCTAGAAAATACTTGAGCAATCCAGCATAAATCACTATATAGTAGCAAAGAGAGTCATATATTACTTTGAGAGAGCTAAGGACTAGACTCTCACATATAAGAAGTGAGATCAAATGGAGATCATCAGTTATATTGACTTTAACTTTGTTGAATTGCAAGATTCAAGAAGATCCACATCATATTACAAATTTCTGCTAGTTAGAGCCATCTCATGGAGTGCAAAGTAATCACTTGTAGCCTCTTCTACTATAGTTGCAAAATATATCGTAATGTATAAAGCATCAAATCAAGGATTTTCGTTAAAGAATTTTGTCACTAGACTTCAAATAATGAGTGACTTTCAGAAATCTCTCAAGATATATTGTGACAATAAGTTGTTCGTACTATTCTCCAATAAAACAATAGGAGCTTGACAAATTATAAGCATATAGACATCAAGTATTTAGTTGTCGAAGAAATAATTCAAAATAAGGAAGTGTCTACATAACATATTATAACAAACTCAATGATTGTGGATCTACTTACTAACGATGTATTTTTTAAAGTGTTTATAAAATATACCACTCACATGAGATTTTTTTCCTTAGGAAGAATTCTAAGTTTGGGTGAGAGTTTATATTTAATGCTTATAATTGTGAACATATAAATATTTTTATAGAATTGAAGTTTACATTTATTTATTTATTTTGAATGTTGATCTCCCATAAATAAATTTCATTGAAAATATTCAAATTTAATCATATTTTGAAATTTCCCGCTACACATTTATATATCTATGCCATTCATCATAAAAACATAAATTGATGTGACTTAGTTGCATAAAATTACAATGAAAGCTATTGTAGTCTTATGTTTTATATGTTGATAGAAGAGATTGATGCATTCATCATATGTGAGAATAAATCCAAGTTTTGAGCTCATAAAGATTAAATGTATATATGACTGAATGGTCATGGTATGTAGCCTACGTGAGAGATTGCTGAAATTTCCTTTGGTGTACTGCACACACAGTCGTCGTACATGAACGGCTATTGAAGCAAAACATCAACAAGAGTGTTGTGTAGAGAGTATGGGAGAGATTTGTGTAGAAACTATTTGACAATTTCAATTCCTCCAATGGAAAGGGTTGTAACCATTGAGCCTCTCTTTGTGGTTACAAAATTAAAGCGTTTTTGTCCCTCAATCTCAATCCATTGAAAACCTTGTGCACTCATCGGCAAAAGAAAGAAAACCTCTAAGAGATTGAAAATTGTAGAAGATCATCCTTTGATCAATCTATAGACATAGATTCCAATACGTTTTGCTTCAAGCTTTTGGGAAATCTATCACCTAGTCCTTGTCATTTGATGTGGGCTAGGTCTTTTACTGAGTATAAGTTTGAGTTGCCTACCAACCATTAACAATAGCTATTACCTAATAGAAATCTAATATTAAGTTATCATGTCAATGTTTTTTTAAGCACAATACGCTTTTAAATTCCCTTCATAAATGTTCATTCACAATGAATGTGAAGGTTTGATTAGTCATGAGGAAATCTTGGTAATTCATTGAGGTAATTCATTGGTTGGCTGTACTAATGTGAACCAAAGCATGCACTTTGTGGACTGTTTTAAATAATGTGTAGACTGGTGTAAACATTCTGATGTTCACCAATTAAACAGTTTAATCGAACTTGTCAAACTAGTTCAATGATCAAAGATATAATTGTATGACAAATAGAGAAAATATGAACTTGAAATTAAAGGCAATATTCTCAATGGCGCGTACTGCAAAATGAATTAGTTCTCTAAAGTCTAGTATCTGAACCTTTTAGTGAAGCGTTCTAATTAAATTCATAAAATTTAATTTTATGATTAAAGCATTCAATCCAGTATTATTAAGATTTAGTTTCCAGATTCGACTGACTGCTCCCGTTTACGGACGTTTCCTATAGTTGAAGATATAGTGTCCTGCATGCGTTCGTTAGCTCGACTAAATGTACACCTGCGGCTAAGGGGACTCGCCCTGTATAAATGGAGTAAGGGCTGAGGGAGAGCACATGGCCTCAAGGATCAGTGCTCCATCTCCTGTCGAGCCAATCTCTCTCCCAAACATCAGATCTCCCGCGGTCCCTAGACCTCTGTGAAAACACAAACTTGACGACTAATGGAATATAATCTCCTAGCTGCAACCAGTACCTGGTGGGGATCCCGCGTGCGACTCTGTGGGATGTACCACGCCTATAGGACGAGGGCGGATCTCATGCAAAAGAAAGTCAAAATCTATCTCGAGAACAGCGATAGTTCAAAGATTTCTCCTCCACAGTCTAAGTTGGGACCTGTTTTAAACTTTTCTAGTCTTTTAAGTCGTCAAATACCGTGTTTACGGCATCTTCTCTGACATATCCTATATTCCACGCTTTCATGAACAACATCAGACCCACTTCTCTAGTGGTCTTCTGTCGCCTGTCTATTGGCAGTGCGGGTCATGGTTGACATACACACACTTTTCGGGTGGTCGACAAATTCCCTGAGGATGGTGTTTCACATGTGGAATGCAAAACTAAAAAGGGAAGTACAGCACCTGTGATTGGAATGATT
>JANEYH010000084.1:0-11544 GCA_024713555.1 Spirodela polyrhiza | reverse complement strand
CCGACTCGAAGGGGATCGTCTACTGGTCGACGCCGTCGACGAGACTTGCCGGGCCATTTGCCAAGCTTCAGGACGACGCCAACTTCGCCATTGCCGGCGCCGGCGAAGGTGGATACGCCTGGCAGAGTTTTGATCACCCCACGAATACCCTCCTCCCAGGAATGAAGTTGTGGGTCGACCGCCGGGTCGGGTTGACCAGAAACTTAACTTCATGGAAGTCCGATGACGACCCAGGCACGGGGAACTACACCTTCTTCTTGGAACCGAATGGGGATCCGCAGATCTTCTTACTACAGGGCTCCAAGCAGGTGTGGAGGTCGGGGCCGTGGGTCGGAGAAAGATTCAGCGGCGTCCCAGATATGAGAAGCTACAGCATGTTCAAACTCTCCTTCGTCTCAAACGCCAACGAAGCCTATTATCAATTCAGCAACCGGAATAAGTCCATCCTCTCAAGGTTTGTGGTGCAGTCCGAAGGTCTGATACAACGGCTGGTCTGGTTAGAGGGCGAGGTGGAGTGGAGCGTCTTCTGGTCCGGGCCTACTGACCGCTGCGACGCCTTTCGTTTCTGCGGTATCTTCGGCGTCTGCGACGCCAACGAGTCTCCGCTGTGTAATTGCCTCCAAGGTTTTGAACCGAAATCACCGGAGAACTGGAATCTCAGGGACGTGAAGGACGGTTGCAGGCGACGGACGGCGGTGGACTGCCAAAATGGAACCGACGGGTTCATCTTGGTGGCTAACGCGAAGCTTCCCGACACCTCGGCGGCGGTGGTGAACGAGAATATGGGGGCGGAGAAGTGCAGGGAGGCGTGCCTGAGGAATTGCTCCTGCACGGCCTACGCCTCTAAGGAAATCATTGACGGTGGCAGGAGAGGCTGCATAATGTGGAATGGCATGTTGACTGACCTCCGTGTGTACGACAATGGTGGGCAGGACCTGTTTGTCCGTCTCGCACGCGCTGATCTAGGTACGACCGGAGAAAACTACCCCTTGCTTGTGTGGAATTCGTCGTGTAGGGTTTTTCGAGCCGGCGGTTCTGACCACCGGAAAGACCAAAAATCAAGTTTGATGGGGATGGGGATTCACCAACAACCTCCAGTCATTATTTCGTTTCCATTTTCCTACCGTGATGAGGTGGGGGAAACGGAGGTCCGCGCACGGTGTTTATTTAATTAATTCACGGAGAGCTCCGACTGTCTGTGCAGGTTTGTCGCCAAGTAAGGCGAACAGAAGACGGGTGGTGGCGGCGGCTTCGGCGGCGGCGGCGGTCCTGATGGGGATACTTCTGCTTGGGTTGGTCGCCAGGTTTGTCCGGCGGCGGAGCAAGAATAGTAATACAGGTTAGAAAACCCTTTCTCAGCTCCCTCGCTCTCTCTTCCTCTCTTTCCTTGCGGCTTTCGTTCTCTATCTTCCTGTGTACATATCTCCATACCCCCCTCCTTTCTCCCTTTTTCTCGTCATGGATGAATAATCGGTCCCATACCATTTTACAGTGGTGCTCGGAAACTGTCACATAGTTAAGAGTCTGACCTTGAACGAGGAGCTGGCCAGGTCGAGGGAATTGGATCTCCCCTTGTTCGACCTCGCCGCCATCGCCGCCGCCACGGACCACTTTTCCACCGGTAATCTGGTCGGCGAGGGTGGCTTCGGACCCGTTTACAAGGTCAATTAACTCGCCACTTCGACTCATTAATCCTTTACTGAACTTGAAGATTTAGTCTTCTAATTTTTGAATTCTGGGGCGGCAGGGGCGGCTGGAAGGGAAGCAGGAAGTGGCAGTGAAGAGACTGGCGAAAAGCTCCATGCAGGGAGCAGAACAATTCATGAACGAGGTGAGGCTGATAGCGAAGCTCCAGCACCGGAACCTCGTCCACCTCCTCGGGTGCTGCATCGAGGGCGAGGAAAGGATGCTCGTCTACGAGTACATGCCCAACAGAGGCCTAGACTCCTTCCTCTTCGGTGAGCCTTTCTCTTCTACTTCTTTCCTTCTCCCTCTCTCTAGCCCAGTCCCCCTCAGTACATCTTTATGCCTTTTCTCTCTCTTTCTCTCCTCTGGATCAGTATCTCTCTTCTTTTCTTTCTGAGAAGGTATCTACTAACCTGTCTCTCTCTCTGTGATGGGAGTCCTGTATGGTGGCAGACAAAACCAAGGGGGCGCTACTGGACTGGGCGACGCGGTGGCGGGTAATAAACGGGGTTGCACGGGGGCTGCTCTACCTCCACCAGGACTCGCGCTTCAGGATAATCCACCGGGATCTTAAGGCCGGCAACGTCCTCCTCGACGACGACATGAACCCCAAGATCTCCGACTTCGGCATGGCTCGGATTTTCGCCGGCGACGAGACCGAGGGCATCACTCGAAGGGTGGTCGGCACCTAGTTAGTCTCCTTCCTCTATCTCTTTCTATCTTCCTCTGCCAGCGGAATATCCCTCTCTCTGTCTCTGTCTCACTCTCTCTCCTGCTAACCTCCCACTGGCAATGCAGTCTCCCTCCCCCTGCTCTCTCTCTATCTCTCTATCAATCTCTCACTATTAGTGGAATCTCTCTCTCTCTCTCTCTCACTCTGCGCTTTGCTTTTCGATCTTCAATCGTCAACCATATCCACCAGCTGCTGATCTCCTTGCTACAGCGGGTACATGTCGCCGGAGTACGCTATGGACGGGAGCTTCTCAGTGAAGTCCGACGTCTACAGCTTCGGAGTCCTCGTGCTAGAGATCATCAGCGGCAGGAGAAACAGGGGAATCTTGCACCCCGCTCGCAAACTCAATCTCCCGGGCTATGTAAGTATAGAACGAATCTATCTACCAGCCACAGAGGAACTTAACGATATGTTTTCATCTGACCATGGGTGGGTGTTCTTCGCAGGCATGGAGTCTGTGGAAGGAAGGCAAAGGGCTGGAGCTGGTGGACTCCTCTCTGGGTTACACCATCCCCATGGCGGAGGTTCTCAAGTGCATACAGATCGGTCTCCTGTGCGTGCAGGACCAGCCGGAGGACCGGCCGGAGATGGCGGCGGTGGTTCTGATGCTCGGCGGCGACAGGGCGGCGCTGCCGCACCCCAAGAAGCCGGAGTTCGTAGCTGCAAGGGAACGCACCGAGGGCTCCTCAACGTCGAGCAAGGGACTTACTCGGACCATCAACGATGTCACGATCTCCGACATCGACGGCCGCTGAACCATTCATACCATTTTCGATAGTCTGATCAGGATTTCCATTTTAGCGGGAAACGTAATGGGGGAATTGAACCTGTAGATCAATTTTGAAATCAACGCCCAACAAAACGGATGTAACCAGTAACCAGTGAAAAATTATTGACAACAGCGTGTTTTAAATGTGAATCTAAGCGGACTCGGGTGTTGACGTCATAAAGCACACTAGGGCAGAGTCGGCGAAGCGTAGCCAACGGGGCCCCACGATCAGCCCTCCTAAAATATCTCGATTTTGCCGACTAGCCTCGCTCAAATGTTAATTTCCACGGTTTTCTTGCGCTGTTTTGGAATATGGCGGGAAAAAATAATTTAAAGTGGTTCAAGAAGCTACTAGAGAACCGTAAAAATACTTTTTAAATATTTTATTTTGCACTTCCAACGGATATCTAATTACACTTTGAAATGGTGTATGATCATTATGTCACCATCGTTGTGAGGGTCACCACCGGCCTCCCTCCCTCTTGGTCTTCCCATTTTCCTCTATAGGAGTAATGTAGATGTATCTCGTGGGTTGGTATTGGTTGTGAGCAACTGTAGAGAGGGATAGAGGTAAGATAAGAACATTTTGGGTTTGATTACGCAATAATAGAGGGTTCCACTTCTTGCAATTATTCTCTTTATTTTCAGTTTAAAGAGTCAAAAATATAAACTTATGTGTTTTAAAAGTGTCATTTTCGTTTGTTACGTTGTTAATGGAATTTTCTAACTCACTCCATGGATGTTGGAGGATTTTTTTTGAACCATTCATGAATCTTGGTACTCCACTTTTTAACATTTTTTCATTAATATTTGATATTTTTTTAATTATATTTAATGTTGTCATTTTTTTATAATTTGATATTTTTGGACATATTCATGCCCAAGTGGATGATACATTTCTGATTTGACATTTGCTATTAGATTTCATACCATGTTAGTTATGCTTCACAACATTTGGTATCAAAGTCAAGTTACTATTAACTCTTTGGTCTGATATTATAAAGATGTGAACAAAATTCAACGAAAAGATTGACCTTCACTTTACTCTATTATAAACCAAACTCAATCTTTTCATTGAATTTCATTAACATCTTTATAATACCAGGCTAAAGAGTTATCACTAACTTGACTTTGATACCAAATGTGGAGAAATATCACTAACATGATATGAAGTCTAATAGCAAATGGCAAATAAGAAATGTGTCATCACTTCAACATGAATATGTCCTAACATATCAAATTATAAAAATATGACAACATTAAATATAAAATTAAAAAATATAGAATATAAATGAAAACAATGTTAAAAAGTAGAGCACCAAGATTTATGAATGGTTCAAAAAAATCAAATCAATGGTATGATGACCGACTTTGATTCAATGGTATGAAGACTAAGAGGAAAAATCAAATCAGAAATGCGTCACCCACTTCAGCATGGATGTGTACAAAAATGTCAAATTATAAAAAAGATGACAACATTGAATATAAATGAAAAAATCTTAAAAAGTTGAGCATCGAAATTTATGAATGGTTCAGAAAAATCCTCCAACATCCATGGAGCGAGTTAGAAATATTTATTTAATAACAGATCAAATGAAAACCACACTTGTGAAACACATGAATCACTCTTTTTGACTCATGTAGGATGTCTACCTCTCAAAGCTGAAAATGAAAGACAATAAATGGAAGAGACGTGGACACAAATGTACATCGCCTATTTATATTGTGTCTGGGTCAGAGCCAATTTTCATGCTTTCCTCCATGGTTCGGCCGATGCCCAGAGCCCATGAAAGCCTCGACTCTTCTACTAGGTACCCACTTCCTACCTTGTCAGACTTTTTGCTCCTGGCATTAACTAAATCGAAAGTCATTACTTCTTCCCGCAGTACGATCCGGAGCTCATCTTCGTGAAGAACTTCCATGAATTCGTTGACGACTTCCTGAAGAGGCTGGAGTTGAGCTCATGCACCGGCTCGGCGTCCTCAGTGACAGCATTCAAGACAGCGGTGAGCACTTCCCCCCAACCCCCTTCATAATTTTCCACAATATATATCTTCTGAGTCCTAAAGTTTGATGCCCCATTAAACATGCTCAATCCATGCCATGTTGATAACCTTCTGAATTATTTATATTTTCTTGCAGGCACGGCGTCACCGATTGAGTGGGAGGCGGCTTGTCTTTACATACTCTTTGTTCTTAGAAAGGTAATCCTTTTCCTGGGCATTCTTCTTCAGGAAGGACCGTGGTCTCTCCAATCCCCTGGGGCCCGAACCGGCCCGAGCTTGGCCAATCCTCTCTCTCACCGGGCAAAAATTGGGTCCGACTCCCATTGTTACCTGGCTTGTTTACGGGTCTCGTTGACGATTCCGCCTCTTAATTACCGGGCCTACTGTAAGGCCTGAGCCCGAGAAAAGTTTGCCGGGCCCGTCTTCGGGCTCATCTTCAATGACCCAAATTTCTTCTTGCCAGAGTGGCCACTCGGATCTGGGCACTAGAAACCACCGCGCGATCAGAGGACAGACCCAGATATCAAAGAGTGACATCACGCACATTTGGAGGCGGTGGAGCGGTGGTCGCCATGAAAGGCGAATCTTTTGAAACCAGAAGGTGCTGTGGGCGGAGGTAATGGGGGTTTGCCTACAACCCACTTCGGGAAATTTGAATTCTTTGATTCCATGAAACGGTTGTTTATTCTACACACATTTAGATAGACGGAGGCTCAGAGAGAGAGAGAGAGAGAGAGAGAGAGAGAGAGAGAGAGAGAGAGAGAGAGAGAGATGATAGTTGCGGTGCAGTAACACGAGAGACTCTGGCTCTCGGCTTGGACTTAGTCCTAGCATGATATCTTTTGGGGCCAAGGCGAGTTGGGTTTATTCATTTGAGTATTTTCAAAATTTCATCCAAATCGCCGTCAGAAGCTTCTAGGAATGGGTATAATTTTTTATACTTATTCTATAGCGGACCTACCGTCAAGGTTGAAGTCAATTTATTGATCCGTCAAGGATCTGACCCAAACCTTATTTCTGTTTAATGGAAAAGGATAAATAGGATGCATGCTTGACATTAAGGAATAGCTAAATGTTCTGCCTCACACTAACTAGTGAGTAGAGTGTCTAATTTGGTACAATGAAACGATAGTTCATGACGAAACTAAGGGAATGGATGTCTATATATCTATATATATATACACACAGAGAGATTGAGTGAGTGAGTGGGATATATATTTATATATATATACTTTTGTTTATGATTTTTCATTAGAGGGATCCAACTTAGAATAGATGCTTGTTATCCCTAATGGTCAGTCAATGTTGGGCAGCCTATCACTATGGGGAAACAGATCAAGACTCAAGGTATATGATATCTCTCTGAGGACCATACATTGGATAGAGAATATCTCAAACTTCAAAACCTCTCATTGATTTTCACTACACTTCACTTATGACTTCATTACTCTTAGTTCCTATTGAGGACTCATCTCTTTTGAGAAGAAAATACTTTTATATACTATAACAAACATAACTACCTCTACAACACCCTCAGATTGATTATCCAATATTATTATTTAGTAATGTAATAGTCTTGGCCAATCAACTACCTGACCATCATAATTATGTCTATAATAACCCAAGGTGGTTATGAGGAAGCTTTGGTTGGTTAACATAACTAGGCTATGTTGTAAGTAAAGGTTGTGTTGAAGTCATGTAAGGCCATTGCTTTGCTACCAATTGTCACAATCTTCTAAGGCTCACGATACCCTTCCTTATTTAAGAACTAAGGTGCAAGATGAATCATGAACCTGGGTTGAATTAGGTGTTTATAATTTTTTGTCAGTTCACACCTTCTATTTGTCAATAGTTGTGTTGACATGAGTTTTCTCATAGTTTTCTTTTCTTCTACATCTATTTACATAATTTTCTCACGAATTTCTCCCTCTCATCAATAATACTAATATTTTTATATCATTTGTCCCTCCTTGTGTACTTATAATCTCAGAGGACCCTTTTTACAAGATTTTCACTATTTTCCTCAAGAAATAAATATTAACATTCATGTGTTCAACCATTCAAATACCTTAATTTAGTTTCCTTAGAGACCACACACTTCTAAGACTGAAACTAACTATCAACACATAGTATTTACACCCAAATGATTCTTTCCTCATCATCCAATTACCTTAGGACCTGATGGAGAGTATAAACCTTTAAAATAGATGTCACTTTGATCACCAAATTCACAAAAAAATTATATAGAACATTTTGTCTTTCATTGAAGCTTGTAGTGAATGAAACTTTAAAGAGATGTATTGTAGAACATTGAAGAGAGTTGTTCTTCCTTCCCAAGCTTTCTCTTTTATTGTAGGCATCATTCTCCAGTAGTTGTTCTTCCTTCACTAGCATTTTCTATAATATGTGATTTGAAACTTTTTATTCTTTTGTCTATTTGATTTGAAACTTTGGCTATAATATTATTTTTTGAGGATGAACAACTTTACTATTGATGTCAAATCTAGTTAAGTATGTTTGATCCATATTTCATCCACATATGTCACGGATGCATCACTATCTAGATTTCAGATTCAAGATTTATATAAAGCACAAGTATTTTGTGAATTTCTACATATGTTCTTATGTGGGTTGCTAATAACTCTTAATAATTACATGATAATATCCTTAACATTTATGTACTTTATGATTTAATTTTGATAACACTCCCTTTTTCATGTGTTTTTCAGGTCTCGCAAAGTGAAAAATTGAATCCTACAATGTACAATGATTTACTTGATTTTTTATGTGTCAAACTATTGTGGTGACTTGATCCAATGATACATGAAGTGTCACATTGCCCAAGCTTAACAATGTCATCTCGTAGAGTGGTAGAGGTCCGAATCTCACAAAGCCCAAAAGACATTTATTTCAGAATAAAAGAAGGAATCATGACAGCTTGATATAATGACACAAGAAGCACCATGTCACCCAAGCTTTCTTGTATGGCAGTGGATGGATTAGAGAGTTGTCAAAGCATCATGCTTCTGGAATACACGCATCATAATTAATTATCGTCTTGTAAACTATATATTATCAATTATTACCAGTAGATATTAGGCATATATATAATAAAAAATTATTTCCTTATAAAATAGATATTATTGATTATTTCTATATATGAAAATAGGAAAATTGATGATATCATCTTTTATGTGTGTGATCAATGAATTTTGAAGAAAAATAGGAACAAAGAAAAATTCAACATTTGAATGAAGACATGGAGAGCTATTGAAGGCCTCATTTTTCAGATATAGAGGTTAAAAATGAGCAGAAGAGAGAAAAAATGAGAGGTGGGTTGGTTGGAGAGAGAAGGAGGGCAGCTAGATGAAAGAAGAACATAGAAGAAAGGAAGAAAAGTTCTTTTCTTATTATTGACATTCAATTTGTGTTTTGAATGATCTTTGCTTTCATTTTGGCATCTTTTCTGCTCATTAGGTGACAAACTTTGAACATAAAATATTTACTTCCAAATTTTATTCAATTAAATATTCTTATTTATGTTCTTATGTTATTGAGTAAGAAATTAATTAATATTTAATTTAAAACTTTCTAAATTCTTTTTTCTCGACCTTGGGTGATAGACAAAGGAATGAAAAACCTTTTATTTAAAATTTTTACATATAAATTAATATTTTAAAATAAGAATTGCTAGGGGTTTTGACACGACAAAAAAGTTTGCTTTTCATATTTTCAATTAATTTTTTATTCAGGATTTATTTCTTTATTTTATTACATCCTTGATTGACAAAAAAGGCAATTTTGTATCTCATTTACTTATATTTTTTGTGATCACTTCAATTCAAATAGTTACAAAATATCAAAAACTATTGAAAATCACCATTCTCATCTTTTTCCATCTCATTTTCTCATTTATTTTCATCTAATTCGTGATAAAATCATTTGAATCTCAAAACCTTCTTTTATTTAGTCTGAAAGTATTAAGAAAGTTAAAACCATGAATCCATTCATAAAGAAGGTTGACAAACATAGAAAGAAGATTTTATAATTTATTTAATCTCACATTCTTTTGTTACTCTATTTTAAATATAAATAATAATTAGAAAATTAGAATATATCAAAGTTAACGATCTTCATCTCTGAGGATTGATGTAAATTCATCATAATACTATTTTTTTAATATTTTAATTTTAAAAATTATAAATTTTGCATGCAATACTCATCCAACATATTATTATCTACTGTATTTATTAAACCTTTTACATATAAAAGGTCATTGAGAACTTCAACTATGTCAATCTATGTGAATAAAGATGTTTAGAAGCAATTGATAAATTGTGCATCCTAGTCGCTTATGATATGTTGTGGTAAGCCCCTCATCTTCATCATGCTAATCACAAAGAGGCGTGCCACTTCTGAGGCAACACCATCAATTCATGCTAATATAAATACAACATATTTGAAGAAAATGTTGACGACAATGTAGTTCACATTGTGACCTTTTACCTTGGTTAGTTTGATGTTAAAGTCCATAGAGATGCATTCTCATTGTTAGTGCATAATAAGATGCAGCATTAGTGTGCCCACTAACTTGACATGTTTTGTGTTATCATCTTGGAAACAGTAAGACCATACATAGGCCTCTAAATCCTGATCCATATTTGGCTAACAATAGATTCTATATAGTAGCACATGCAAACAATCATATTTTGGGTGCTGAATGTAGGTTGCATCATGTGACTCTCATAGTAGCATTGATGCAGCCTACTCACATATGAATGGTTATGCATTGATGATCCTATCCTCCTAGAAGTGGTTTGTTATTTTCTAGATCCATCTACTATAGTAGGTTCATCACCTTTGATTTAGTGGTTAGTAAGATGCAAATCTCCTTCAATATTGTTCTATTAGTTGTTGATAGCACTATGATACTAGCTTCATGCTCTTTGTGACTGAGGATGTCAACCATCATACTGGCCCTACCTAGCTTACACTTAGGGCATAGTTGTACTATATCAGGAATTCTTGTCATCATACATGCTTTGATGAAGGATACACCGGGTTTGAAGTAGTTACTCATCACATTATTAATGTAAACAATGAAATGCCCAGCTAGGAGATACTGTTGGCATCATCTATTTTTTGTGCACATAGTAACACCTTCAAACAATATTACTGTCACCTTCTATTTTTTCTGCAGATAGTAACATTACTCTATGTCTTTGAGTTTTTAACTTTCATGTCATCCATGCCACTCCTATATCAATACACCGCCAATAATTACATAAGTGTTGGAATAGATTTTCAATAGTATTGTTTAAGAGAGTAGTGAATTTGAATTTTTATTTTATTTTATAATCAATTATAAGTGAAAAGAATATGGTTCAGATTAACAATTTACAGTGTTCTTGGTCAAGTATGACCTGCTCCACTTTCCAAGGATAAAGTCCATAGGTTCTATTAAATTATGAGTGAAACACATTGAATCTCTATTTTAGAAAAACCAAAACTGAATTTATAGTCCTCAATGAGCCTATGAGTTGAAAAATTTGGCTGAAATGATCCTATATTGAATGTGTTTGACTCAGTAAGGCTAAGTAGTGAAGAATAAGGTAACACCCAACCTTAATAGTATTATGAATGTAAATGTTCTAATCAAAATAGCCTAAAACTCCCCTAGCTTAAAAATTTTTTATTTTTAATCATGGAGGCCTCAAAATACTTGAGTGAATCAGTGAGGGTCTGATCACAAATGATCTTGTTGATCTCTAAGAGCTTAGGACGCCACTTAACTCTAGAGAAGAATATCATTTTGGGGGTGTGAGAAATGTTGTTTACAAAATCCCATCCCTTTTCCTACCTCGTGTTCTCTTTTCCTTGATCATGCAATGGCTCACTATTAGGTTTGGGGTGAAAGGCCCTGTTTTATCCAAAGCTTATTGAGTCGCAATGATTGTCTCAATGGCTAGTTGAGCAGCATTTATTAGGCAACATGTGTGCTTGAAAATTTACAGAAAATACACCCATTAATTGTTTAAAATTCATAACAATATGAAACATTTGAATGTTGATCCTCAATTTGTTCCATTATGTTGCTCTTCAAATAAGCTTTCCAATGGATTATACGTGTCACTCTATCTTGCAGCTGATAAATTATTCCAGTTATTTAGGTTATGTATGTTGATCATTTTTCCCTTTAATATATTAAATGCCTGAAAGAAAAATAATAATTTTTCGAATTTTGATATGCCATTTTTTGCATTGTGTTATTTTGAATGACTCACGTCTATGTCTGACACACCAATTAGAATTATTAGTGTGTACCTCAAATTATTTTGTTAGATCAGGTA
>JANEYH010000083.1:0-11606 GCA_024713555.1 Spirodela polyrhiza | reverse complement strand
GGGTGGGGTCAGTGGGTGACTCCAGGATGCAGTGATGGCCCGGTGGCTCCAGTCCACAGGACTTCAGCATCTGGCTTCTCCTATGGCCTCTACCGACAACCGATTCTTCCCAAATGTCATGTAGGTGTGAAGAAATTTTCTCGGCTGCTTTTGATAAATGAACTTAAGGTTTCTGGGCAATGTGATGAAACTATTTTCTTGTTTCAAAGGTTAAAATTGTCCCCCGAGTCCAGGGATGTAAGTCTCGTGTGCTATCTGATAACTATTTTGCAACTTTGTTTTCTGAGTGTTTGCTTTGTCATATGCTTAAAAGTGTCCACACGGAGAAGTGAGTTTGCTCGCATTAACTTGAGTTTGCTCTATTTTCAGTCCTACATATGTTACTTGTAAGATTACATAATCTTATACGTATTCTTCTCTATCTATAGTAGTGCCATTGACGTTTTTTGGCTTTTACATAAAATGCAGCTGATTAGCTTAGACTGCCTCTTTGCACATGGGTGAACTTTATCAAGGTTTCAAGTGTTGATGCTTTTGTTGATATTTTGTTGATGCCATAATATCCGTGTTGTATGCATGTTATTGTAGGGCTATGGGAGGGCAATCTGCTGAGGAGAAATAGAGGCTCTTTAAGGTTTTTAAGAACTTGAATTTTAATGGAGAATCTGGCTCAGAACCATATACACCAGCCACAATCTTTTAGGGGAGTCAGTGCCATTGATGGCTTATATTCGCCTAAACTGAGAGGAGTTTGGGGCTGGACTTTTTGGATCTTAATGCAATGGATGATACAAAACTTATTTTGAGTACACTATGCCTCTCTAAACCACCATTTATAATTCTCTAAGCTAATGTGATGCTACCTAAGGAGACTTTATTCTGTAGCATAAGTTATTTTCCTACCCACTGAAAATCATGTTTATGTTGTGATAGTAATCGTTGTCAAAATAATTTCTTTATGGTCTTAAAGTTTACTGGGATATCTTTGGCCTGGCACATACAAATCTTTCCCAAGCTTTAGAATATTAGTTTCATGGTATTGTTTGTTGTGATTTAGTTATTTTTGTTTAGGTTGGTTGGGGTATATTTTCCTTATGAATGTGGCCTACCCTTTGGGCAATGATTCTTCATGAATCACATGGTTAGATTTCAAGTTTGTCCCCCTTCAGTGCACTTTTCCTGTCCAATTGTGTCATATGAGGTCAATAAAATTTGTCTGCTCGCTTGTATTGCATGTGCTTGCAGTGCATTATCTTTTGGTGTTTGTTCATAACCTTCATGATGCTTTTGGAGCTTGTGATAAGTGCTTGCATGGGTATCTGGCATCAGATGCAAAAAAGTCGTGTGCATATTCGTCTTGCTATTGGCTATACCATGCACTTCACGTCCCCATCTGCACAGGCTTTGTCATCCCTTGTTGATGTTAGCTTGACTGCATGGTGTGTGCGGGTGAAATGTAAGTTATTTCTAACTATGTTACAAGCGGGTCAGACTTAGTTTCAAGAACTATTTCTGTTCGAGACTGGATTTGTGGACGTATGAAAGCAATATTAGGTTTTTATTCATGGGAAGATCAGTATAACACTGTCTAGAATCAAATAACTTGACAGTTGGCCTTCAGACTAGCTAGTGGCATTTTATATATGCTGTGTGCGAAGTTTAAGTGCTTGAATTTATATTTGTACATAATCTAAGTATCTGGTTCTTGTGGTGGGAGATGCTTTTTCATGTAGTTACCTGTTAAATATTTTAGCTAAGATACATAATATTCTTGAGCTCCAACGACCTTTTTCTACCACTATGTATAATTTTTCATGTGACATGGGGCAAATATAGAAATGAATGAAATATCATTTTAATATTTGTGTCAAAAAAAAAAAGTCAAAGAAATTGTCTGATAAATTCAAGATCAAACTTGCAAATGGTTTTCTGGGAATCCATCAATGATTTTTTCTGTTTTTGGCACATTATTACTATTTTTCGATGTTTGCAGACAAAATGGTGTTTATCATGATTTTCATTGCCTTTCCATGCTGACTTATTGCAATATCAGCAAAAGGTTGTTTACTTTTCTCTTATTTCACCAACATTTTAACTCTTTGCATTCTTTGCAGCATGGTATGTCGCAACCCTTTGAGTCATCACCATTCATGCTTGTTGGGAATTTCGATAGTGACTTCGATATAGTTACTATTAGGCCACAGAAAGGGCAAGCTAAGAATAGTAGTAGATTAGCAGCTATTGAAAAGGAGCCAAAGTGCAAAGGAAAGCAACATAGCAAAGATTAAAGTCATGGTACGTTAAGACATTTTCTTCTGGTCTCTTCAGCAGCATAGAGGGTAATTTGCATTTTTGTGTTCAATGCTTCTATGAAATGCAAAAAACACCTCACTATTTCATGCATACAGCTTCATATTTGCCTTTTAAGTGAATAGATTAGGTGGATCAAATTGAAATACTCCTCGACAGATAGTACATGTGATGATCTCACAACCATGTGATCAATTGACCTCCACAAAGTGTCATATGTTGTGGAATTCTGCAGCATAGGACATTGAATGTTGATAGCAAAATACCTGAAGAAATTTGTGAGGAACTGCATCTGAACATGACAAAGAACGGATAATTCCACAAAAAATGTTTCCGACTAGACTCTGGACCCACCTTTTCTGAGCCTACCACGAAGCTTTGTTGAGAGGTTATGATTAATAATGGATAGTTATGTCCACCAACGTCGTTGACCTATAGGCATTTCAAGATCAACAAATTGATTGTTGGATATGAGGCTACACCTACATTAATAGAACTGTTATTGACTCATTACTATTTGTAAGAAAAAGGGCTACATCTTAAAATAGAGGGAGAGTTTATGCTTTTGTGGTGATACAAAATGACTGATCATCTCAAATTGGTCATTATTGTTAGTTTATTTGTCGTCTTTCTCTTGTTCATTTTATAACCTTTTCTTTTGTCTTTGCTACCTTATCCCATGTCATGTATGTTGCATTTTCTTCGAGTTTTCTTAATGAATTGAGTTTGTTTCAGTGTATCTAATTTAAATCATGATACATTCTCTTTGATCATATGACGATTTTGAATTGATATTAAAGTTATACTTCAAAGTTTACTGATGCAAAAATAAAGTCACCAAGAAAGAGTAGGAGAGCTTTGTCAAGATTTCTAAGACACCTCTGCCACATAACTTGAAAATAATGAGAACTATTGTAAAATCTTGATGATCAAGTAACAACTTGAAAGTATTACCAAAATGGGCCACCTTAGCGATTAGATTTCTAGTAAATCTAGTTGTGATAAGCCAACTCGAGTAATCATATCTTTTTCCTACGAAAGAACACCATTAAAGAATAACAACCTATCTAGTTTAGCCTTCTTACATAAAAATGTGGCAAGTAGGGAGGAAACTTGAGATACTCTTAAACTTGAGAGTTTAATGGAGTCAACCCAACTGCTGGCCCAACCACATAAATGTGATGACTTCAATAGAATTTGGAAGTAGAAAAAACATTTTAGCTCAAAAACTTTCACACCACATCATCACTATAGGCTTTCTTTGTTTTATTTAGGTTTTAAAACTTGAAGCTAGCACTCGGTGAGGGCTGTACTATTGTAGAGTAGGCGATCCATCACATTCTTTAGTCAATATTTATCATGTGACAGAAAATTCAAAATTATTTATGAATACGTATTGATGGCAATCATCCTCAATATGTTGAAATAGAAGCATTATTTATTTGAGAGTAATTTTAAATAATTATGGATTAATATAACTGTAAATTCATTTAGAAACAATGATACTTACTTTTGGATTACTAAAAATAAAATATAAATTCATTATCTTTGACTGTGAGATTAAATATAAGGTCAAAGAAAAAATAAGGCAATTAATGCTTTATTATGATGACCTAATATTTTTACCCTACAAACTATGGTGCTATTACAGCATGATTTATTAATTCAGATCAAATTATATGAGATAATCCTCAAATCTCCATCTATTTTCATGAAGGAAGTGTAAGAAAATTTTAAGAAGTGACCTCTATACAATCTTTATTAATGAACTGTTTCATCATGAGTAGATTTTTATATCAAAAGGCTTGGCATTAATATCAAATATTCAAAGAAAATTTCAAGACACTATGGCTAAAGGATATTCTAGATTTTTTTGAACTTATAAATGATGGAATGGCATGATAAATTGGGTACATCCTAGCCTATTAAATTTACAACAAAATAAATTTAAGTCTCTTTTACTAGTTGAACTCTTTATACCTCTTCTCATTCTTGAGTGAATTTGAAAAGATATTTCAATGGACTTACATCAAATGATTACTTTAATTAAAAATATTTTGAATTCTTGTTGTGGTGGACTGACTAAACAAATATTTACACTTCTTAACACTTAAACACAAGTTCACCACAATGAAAATTACTCATGTATTTTTTATGATGTGGTATGCTTATATGATATCATAATGTCAATATTCATGAATTAAGATTGATTTTTCATGAAAATCTTCTAGAAGAGAATTCTTTTTACCACAATGTATTTCTTATAGAATATCAATTCTAACCATATGTAGTCTAACAATCAAGTAGAAGTTTTAAATTGTAGCCTTGAGACATCTCTAAAGGTGTTTTGCTTGTGATCATCCCTTACATTGGTACAAGTGACTCACTTAGATAGAGTACTTGTTCATCGCTAATTTTAATTCTTTAATTGGAAAAATACCCTTAAAATCACATATCGGTGAGACCCCCAAATTCTCTTCTATTATGTCACCTTTCAATCCTCTTCTATTATAATATTATTTCAATTAAAGTAGATGAAGTTGACCATCAATTGCAAGATTGTGATGTCACCTTAAATTGACTCAGGCTCCACATAATTTTAAGCAGAAGTCTAGATGAAGAACTATGCAAATAAGAAACAATGAGATGGCAAACTTGTTACTAGTCACTAAATCTTCTTGTATTTACATCTCTACTAATAGAAGATTTTCAATAGTCAATTATTTGAGAACCTTATACCTTGTTTATTGGGCCAATAAAAGGTTCTGGTGCATTGGGACAATTTCACATTGTATAGACCTAGTGGCCATAACAAGCATAGGCCACATGGTATCAAAGTTCTCATTGAATGGTAAAATATTTCAACCTCTAATGCAACATAGGAACCCAACAAAGACTATTCAGCAACAATTTTAGAAAATTTACCTTGAAAATAATGTGAAAATCCTAACATGGAGAATTGATGAGCTCTTCCCACTATCAATGTCAACTTGCAACTATTAAAAAATCAAAAATTGATTGTGAAATTTGTGGCTACTTTCCTCCACTTGGTATTATATAAATGTACTAGGACAGTCATTACTAATAGAATAAAATTTCAACTAATTATTGCTTTATGATAGTAGAGCCTACTTTCTTATGATAATGTAAGGCAATTGACCATCTTAGATTGGTCATTGAGAGTCTATCCATCATCTCTCTTATTTCAATTTCCATGATTATTTTTTGCTTACTTGTTACTTTTTCTAATTCCTAGATTTCTTGGACAATTTTCATATTAAACTTTGGTTTATGTCTTATATTTTTTTGTGATGTTAGTGATTATTTCAATTGATTGGTTGCAACACCATATGGGTGACTAGGGAGAACATAGCAATATTGCCTTACTAGCTATTTTGTATGGCAACCATGCCACTAGCATGAGGTCAATGGGTGACTTCTAAAATGCAGTGATAGTTTAATGGGTCTACTTTTTAGAACTTCAACATTTGACTTCTTTGACAACTACTAGTTCCACTAAAATATTAAGTGCAATTGTGAAATTATTTTCAACTACTATTGATGAACATATTTGAGTTTTTGGGCAATGTAGTGAAACTATTTTATTTGCTTCAGATTATTATTTTTATATAATACTAGTAACCTAAGTCGTGTCTTGTCTCATAATTATTTTTAAATATCATTATTGTGGGAGGGGATTATATTTTCATATGTTTTGTCTCCTCATAAACTAGTGATTGTGTTCATGTTGAGTTTGCACAAATATCTTTCCATTGTAATGGGGAGTCACTTAAGATTTCTTCACACTTGATCCATCATCTAGAATATATAATAGATGAGGATGAAACAAGTTACTGAACAGTATTTTGAAGAATGTATAATATGTTTTAAAAAAAGATGTCTACTCCTCATTTGTTACCTAAGCTGCTGAAAGCATCACTTGCGACACTTCTATAATCACTACTTATTTTGGAGAATATTTAAGAGCATATTAGCAATTAGAATTATCCTCAATAAATATGAACATTTATTGTTGTAAAAAATTCTTACACTAATTAAGAGATGATCAAATATTCACCTTGATGTAGTTTACTTTATACGTAATTATTATATCTCTCCACAGATTAAGTGTGGTCAAAAGATTTTACTAGAAAAGTTATAGTCAAAACTCTTCATACTAAAAGGAACCTACTTAAAGTGAAGTGCTAAGTACTCATCCTAAAAAAGACTTAATGAAAGAACAATTTGATTCTTGAAAAAAACTTTGTTATTTATTACTAGATATACTATAGACATGAGTATAACACTTTGTTCCACTTTCTATCAACATTATTCTATTTGTGACAATCCCTAGTTACTACAATAGAAAAACAATTGTAGGAGCGAGATGAGATGCTCACATGACTAAAGGAGCATTTGGCCATAGCACAATGACAAAAGAATGTCCAAGAAAATGACAAGCTTTTGTGATGCAAGTGAATGAATCCCCATTTTAGATGATGAAACCATTTCATTACTACCAACCCACAAAAATATGACCTTTTTGATATATATAATTATTTAGTGAAGTCATTAACCTATATACCTAATGAAAAGCTTACACCATACTATTTTAAGTGTTATTTTATGAGAAAATATGTTAGAGTACTAGGTGTAGGTATTGACTACACCAACATGAGATTGTTCAAATTCAACATGTATTTCATATGTTAGAGTTGAAGAAAGTGTTAGGTTAGTAAGGGCAATAAAAAGCACCAATATGGAAGGGTAAATTGGGTATTTGTGGGCTTTTGGATTTCTGGTTGTTCACTAACTAGTTGGTGCATCACCAATGTTCTCTCTCACTCCTTTATGTATTTATGTGTCCTTTTATAACTTTGTTTATCTCATCCTTCTTTCTTTATAACAAAAATTATTGGGTTTAGCCAAGATAAGGTCAAGAATTTTATATAAATATATTTGGTTATAATGAAATGTTCTACCAATGGTAAACACATCATTTATTAAAGTTATGTTTTCTATGGTAATTATCTTTGATTTAGAGTTGAATAGCTTGATGTAAAATTAATTTTCTTAAATTGTACCCTAGATGAAGAGGTATATATGTTACAGAGTCAACAAAAATGCATTCAATAGTGCAAAGAAAACTAATATGAAAGCTGAGAAGGTCTCTCTATAGTTTGCACCAATATGTTTGCCAATGGCAAAAAGATTCAAATACCTTATGTTGACACATAGTTACATAAGTAACATTGTGTTATTTAATGATGATTCTATTATTCTCTTATGTGTTATTTTGATGATATATTGATCACATCAAAATGTATGGATGAGATTACCAAATTAAAGAATCAGCTTAGTTCAGAATTTGAAAGGAAAGACCTAAGTAGTTCCAAGATAATTCTAAGCATACAAATTTTAATGAACTAGTACATCAAAGGACTAAGAAAGTATTTTCCAAATTCAGCATTATAAAAGCTAAAATAATGGGTATAATTTAGTAGTTATATTAGTACTTTCAATTATCTTTGAAGTAATTTCTTAAATATGAGAGATAACAAGTGATGCTCAAGATATCATATGTAAATGTGATTGATTGTCCAATGTATGCAATAATTTACACTAAACTTGATTTATCACAAGGCTTTAGTGTTGCTAATAGACATGTTAGATGCTAGAAAAAATTATTGGATACAGTATCTGTTGTACTTTTCAAAAGTATAACATATTTGATTTTTTGCTTCAGAAAATTATATATGTGACCTTGATAAGAGAAGATTTATCACATTATCTGTTGATTCTTTAGTAGGACAATTTAGTAGATAAAGAAAATATCTTAAATATTGTTGCATTTTCAATTATAGAAGTTGAGGCAATAGAACATGTTTTATGGTTGAAGAGTTTGGTGAAAGAGTTTGGCACCAATCAAATTATTATACATTTGCATTGGTGACGATAAAGGTGTTATTGTTTTACAAAAAGACCTAATTTATCATTTGAGGAAAAAAAAACACTTTGACATTAGATCATAAATTGTATGAATTTATTACATGAGACAACACAGCTTGTGAAGATCTTTACATGAGAAGACAATGTTTCACGTATAATAACCAAGCATTTAATAGAGTAAAAGTTCATATACAAATTAATTTCCTATCAAGAAATTTATTTCTTTTGTATTTGTTATAGCCAGTTTGATGAGTCAAAAGTGAAGAACATTTTATTTACTACCCAACCTAGTGGCCAAAAATAAATTAAAAAAAGAAGGAAGTATATTTCCCTCTGGCAACATCATGGTGTTGTGGGTAAAGTAGGAGAAAGGTATTTGAGAAAGCCAGGTGGATCAAGGAATCAGATGGAGGAAAGAGTCATCTACTTCAACTTGGAGATTTGGCTTGAAAAGAGAAAAGTTTTTTTCCTCTCTCCCACTAAGTGTTTCTATTGGCTTCAAGAAGAAACATTGTTCTCCAAGTAGTTAAAAGGAGTCATACAAGAATCATTCTTCTTCGTTTGTAGAAAATTTGTCCTAGTAGGAGAAATGTATCTCTCATTAGATAATTTTATAAGGTGATTTGCGTTAATCTTTGTCATCATTTTTGACGGGGATGAGTCCAGACAAGAAGAGGATGGGGACAGAAGGCGATAATGCCCTCTGGAGCTGACAGGAATCCCAGCGCCGCGACCGGTTTCATATGGGTCGGAGAGAAGGAAACTGAGATGACAAACCAGTGGAGCAGAGGGAATCCTCGGCGTCGGCAGAGGGAAGGAGGTCGTGGAGCAGTGTTTTCCCGGTGCAGAGGAGCAGGGCGACGGAGGGAGCAGCCGGAGGAGGTCGTGGACGGCGGGCTCCCGACTGAGGACCGCCGGTCTCTTGGGGCAGGGGCCGAGGTCCCCCGGCAGGGTCGTGGGCGGTGGTGATACTCCCGGCTGGAGAAACGGTCCGCTGGGTAACCCGCGCGATAGAAAGGGATGCCCACGTTATTTTCAGCTCATAATTTCCTGATCAACGTCTTCTGTCGTCTTCTCCAGCTGCCAGATCACGTAGTCATCGTTGGTGGGTATTAAGTGCGCTGGAGGCTATTAGGTACCCATTTGCATTAACAAAATGATCCGATGCGGACCGCCGTCCACGCCGGCGCCTCCGCCTCCTTGCCGGCCGGCCAGGAGAATGAGTCCGCCAGGTCTCCTTGCAGGCATCTCACGACGATACAGAGAGAGAGAGAGAGAGAGAGAGAGAGAGAGATGCAGAGGGAGGGAGGGAGGGAGGGAGGGAGGGAGGGAGGGAGGGAGGGAAGGAGGGAGGGAGAGGGAGAGGATGCAGTCCATGAGTGAGCAGGGTGAAGGTTGCCCGACTAGAAAGAGAAGCGTAAGAACCAGAGGGAGAGAGGAAAGGGTCTCTATAAATTGAGGAATGCAAGGATTAGCCGAACCCAAAACGCGGGAAAGGCTATGTTGGACTTTTCAATCACTGTCAAGAGTTCCTTTGAGTCGATGATCCCGAAGTCGGAGAAGAGGAGCTTGTTGATGACGGTGAATTGGTAGTAGTAGAAGAAAATGTCGAATCCGAATATATCGACTGATACAGGCGAGATGACGCGCTGCCAGATCTTCAGTCTGAAAACACCCTGGATGAGCTTCCTGGTGACCCATCAGATTCATTGCCGAGATCGGCGACGCTCTCGGCAACGGCGGCGAAGATGCCCATGCGGATTGTCGGCGAGAGCAGGGAGATGACTATCGCCAGCAGCGCGATCGGCCCCAGCACTAACAGGAGCGTCTCCCACCACACAACCCACTCGCCGCCGCTCTCCGGTGCGTCTTCCTCCATCCCCCTCTTCCCCCGTAGAAGGCGCTCGTCTGCCGCCGGCGTGCGCCCCGCCCCCATGTCTGGTCTTCCGAGAGACAAAGGGGGTGGCCCTCCCGAAACGCCAAGAGAAGAGGAGAGTGGAGACTGGGGACCAATACAAGGACGAATCGACTGGGGGGGGGGGAAGTCAACAGAAGCAATGAATTATCCCCCTTCTCTCTTATTTGACTCTTCTTTAAAAGATTGATGGTCAACGACCTCAGTGGCAGCTCAATCATTCGGCAGTCCGGACAAGAATTCTTCCCCATCCTAATATTTATTTTATTTGCGCCATTTTTAATAAAATAAACGCAGAAAAATATATCCCACCAAGAACTTGTACAATGGTTGAAGCAATACGTTTTCCACGTTGGTGGAAATGCCATATTTCGGAAACAAGAAAAGAACTAAAACAGCGCCATGATAATTACGCGAAACTTGAGAAGTAAACAAGTGAGCGCCGACTTTCCAAATTTAGTGATTTTTCTGCGCACGTCATTCGATTTTCTTATTTTTAAAGTGACATCTTGATGATAAAACGGAAACTGAATTTTTATGTCATTTTCGGAGATTAGATAATTATGTTTATGCTCTCTCTCTCGCGTCGATCTCCCCCTCCGCAGGCTTCGTGCCCTCTGATCCCGTAGCTTCCGGCGCCATTTCGAAAATCACTGTTCTTCTCTTCCGCTGAGCATCGTACGTGCATGTTAGGAACTTAATGGAAACAGAACGGCGTCAGAAGACGGCGGTGACGCTAACGGACGGAGGCGTCGGCCTCGCGCACGTGCGAGTTCCTGAGAAGACTTCGGCACGGCTGGCGAACGTTATAATAAGCAGTTCACAGTCATCCCCGAATATCTTCTTACACTGTTGTCGGGATCCTTCCGACAATTAACGGTATATTATACTGCGGGTTATTTATGCTAGACTGTCCCGCGTGCGTCGCCCATCGTCGAAAGTAAACTCTATCTCTCTCTCTCTCTCTCTCTCTCTCCTCCCGTCGGCCTCTGCTATCCAACGAGCACGGACGAGAAGGAAAAAGAGTGGAAGAGGGGGGAGGGGGCCACCGTCACTCTTCCATTTTGGCCAGATTTGGGTTTTGGTTCCCTGCGATCTGGAGCCGCATTCTCTCGATGAGTTGTTGGAGTCAGGCCTTGGAGGATTGACGAATTGAGCTGGTGAGGAGTTCGCACTACGTCCCTCGATCAGTGGTAAATCGGTTCCCTGCCTGGGCATTATAGGTAGATGTGCTCATTCCAGTGTCCCTTATGATCTCTCTATTTCTTCTGTTGTAGGGCTGTGGAGGGTCTCCTCAAAGGATTGAATGATTTGCTCCATCTGCAATCTCTCTCTTTCATGTGTGTACCACTCGAGGATTTTATCCTTTTGCCAATTCCTAGATCTTGAAAGGTTTCAGTCTGAGTTTTGTTATGACATTTTTCTTTTTATG
>JANEYH010000082.1:0-12031 GCA_024713555.1 Spirodela polyrhiza | reverse complement strand
TTTGATCGATGCTGGTAGAGAAGGGGGGGCAGACATACCTCTCTATGCAATAGCTAGGGCATGGGAGCAGTGTGATAGTGTGCTGTGACAGCCTGTGGCGGATTAGAGCAGTGGTGACGGTGTGTTGTGGTAGCCTGTGGTGGTGTGCTGTAGCAGTCTCCACCGGAGTGGTGGAGACAACTTGTGACATTGGTGAGCTCTTCTCTTGAGTGACAAGTGAGGGGGGGGAGTGAGCTCAGCAGTAACGATGCCATGCCAAGGCAAAAACTGACAGTTGTAGCATCGCAGGTGGAGGTGGCAGAATGTGACCACAATTTTCTCAACCTAGTGACCTTCTTTCCTTCCATGTGTGACAGGCGGAGACTAGCTGAGCAATGAATAAGGGATATCAAAACTCTCATTTCTTAGTTTAAATCCTTATTGGTTAAGAGTTGTTCTTTAAATGCATGGGTGATAGTCACATGACACATTTATTATTTTCTTTGGTTCAGATTTTCATTGGATAATAAATATTTAAATAGGTAAATGAGATGGTAAATGATGGTTATCCTTTTGATTTATTTATCAATAATTATGTGACCATTTAAGTAAAACTATTTATTTATTAGTGACGTGTATTATGAAAAGAAAATGAAAATGATTCGAGATATTAAATGGGCACTAATTGAAAATCTGAATGGTGACATATTGGCTGCTTACGTGGAGAAAACGGCCACTTTGATCATGTCTTTTTTGGAAAGGCATGAGGTACTTAGAGTCATGGTTGTCCTAGAAGGGGCTAGATCTCTATGAAGATTGAAGTTGAGTTATTGAGTTGTTGATCTTATGAAATTCAAGGTGTATTTTTATTTCCAAGGGAAATAATGAAATCCAATATGAAGGATCTTCCAGCATTGAAAGCAGCCAAATGAGAGGTAAACCATGATAAAAAGATTAAGTCTCATTTGTGAGGGAGAGAACCATAAGAGAACTCCCCAAAGGAGAGATCCTAAAGGATTCGACAATTGATTACCCTAAGCTAAGTGAGGAAATTTTAAGTATTGTTGTATGAACTCAACCCCCAAATGATAATAGCTAAACCCTTAATCTAGTTCATCAAAAGAGAGCAGAAGAGAGAGAGAGGATGGCAAGAGAAAGGAGGAAAGAGTGAGGGAAATGACACATGGAGAAGAGAGAGAAAGAGGAAAGCGTATGCAAGAGGAACTGTGAGAGAGAGAGAGAAAGAGTGGGAGCACATGGGAGAGAGAGAGCGGCACACTCAAAAGAGAGAGAGAGAAAGAGTGGGAGCATGTGGGAGAGAGAGAGAGAGAGCAGCACACTAAAAGAGAGAGAGAGAGAGGAGGAAGGCACATGATAGAGGGAAATGTGCAAGGAGGAGAGAGGGAAAGGAGCGTGCAAGAGAGAGAGAGAGGGTGACACACTTAGATGAGAGAGAGAAGAGAGAGGCATGCAATAGAGGTAAATGTGTGGGGGGGGAGAGAAAAAGAAAGAGCACATGGGAGAGAGAGGGGTTGACAGGTTCAGAAGAGAGAGAAAGATGAAGAAGGTGCATGAGAGAGGGAAAGGCATGAGGAGGAGAGAGAGAAAGAAGAGACATGGGAGAGAAACATGCAGGGAATAGAGAGAGAAAAGAGAGAGAAGGGGTGAACAGGAGAGAGCACACAAATGAGAGAGAAAGAAAGAGTGCACGGAAGAGTAACACATGGGAAAGAGAGAGAAAAGAGAGAGAAGGGGTGAAAGGGAGAGAGTGTGCACAAGAGAGAGGGAACAATGCACAAGGAAGAGGGAGAATGGGGGTGTGAGAGAGAGAAAGAGACGAGAAAATAGGAGAGAAAGGGTACGAAAAAAATCTTCCAAAAAATTGTCTGTAAAAGGTTCATACACACCCTTTTTATAGGCATTGATGTGGTAGTTAAAAACAAGGACATGATTAAGAGAGAGGGGGAGTTATGGGTACTTCCTTTGGTACTAAGTGGCACCACTTCAAAGGATGCCATAGGATGGCTCCCCATTGGTGCCATGTGGTGCCCTTTCATTGGCACCAGTGGCACTTCACCATGAGTGTCATATGGTGCTTCACTTATAGTCACTTCTTCCCAAGGTTCTTCTTCTTCCTCATGCTCTTCTTCTTCATCAAAATTGCATCTTTGGGTAAGGACTATTTTTGACTTGATAATACCCATCATGGTTGACTCCAAATTCCATTTTGAGTCTATCATGGGAGTAAATCGATGGATGACTTGATGATTACGGATCATTAGGTTGACTTGTTGACTTGGTACCACCACCTTTATCCTGGGTGATCTTTGAACTTCAATGGACCTTGAGGAAGGTTGGAATGGATCATGTGGAACTTCTTGGTCTTGATAAACATTTTCTTGTAAAGGGGACGCATTGACTGATTCATTGGCCCCTTCAATCCTCCCCTGGTCTAGAAAATTCAACTCTATTGAATTGTTCATGGCACCTATAAAAAATTCTTCCCAAAGCTGGGGGCAAGATAAAGGAGTTCACATGATGTTATCCAGAAAGAATCTGAAATAAGATGATTCTTCCATTAAACAAGGAATTTCCTTTGACTTCCTTCAAGAGTAGTGATGATTTGGTCAATGAGAGTATAATCCACTTGCTCAATTCCTATGGGAGGGTGAAAATTAAAATTTCTGAAGAAAGGGTTGAGACTCAAACATATCACTAGGTCTATTTGGTGATCCATGATAGTCCATCAAGTCTAACACATTAAATGTAGAGGATATACTCCAATCAGGTGGTAAGTCAATGATATAACCATTAGATCTAGCACCTTTAGGTTGCAACTGTAGTCAGTTCAGACAAACAGGAAGGATTCAAACAACAAAATAATGAAAATGCTAATAAAAATCAAACTTACAATCCTTTGAATGTATGGCTTGATATCGACCTTTAGATAGTTGATAATGTGTAGTTAATCTATATTTATCAATGAAAAATAATTATAAATATCATATTAATTGATGTTAACTACAATGAGATTATATAAAAAATGATAAAATGTATTTTATAACTCATTTAACAAAATTATCTCATTTGAGTATTGATGTGACCCTAAGTCGTTATTAGAATCATCCTTCAATTTTAATAATTTATAAAACTAGATTCATCAAAAATAATATTAAATAAATATAGTGGTGAGCTAAGTCATCTTCTCAGGGAAAGGTTTTAAAAATCTTCTTATTCTCTTATTTAATGGATTATGAATTTGATATTTAAAGTAATGAAGGAAATAAAATAGTAAATAAATGTAGATGTGAATTTAAAACTTTTACTAAAATGCAATATGCTTTATAATGATGAAAATGGAAAAGAAACAAGTAAAGAAATGATTAAAACTAAGAAAATAAATTTATTTTTTAGATAAAACAAGAAAATAATGAAAATTTTATTAAAAATCAAACTTACAACCCTTAGAATGTATGGCTTGATGTCGACCTCTAGGTAGTGCTTCCTAACATTGCATTCGGTTCAACGAAATAGATTTAAGGTGAGAAGGGTAGAGAAGAATGATCAAAAATCAATGGTGCATTCCTTGAAACTCTATTTTCGCATGAAAAAAAAAGAACAATTGTTTTCTCTCAAGAAAAATTCAAAAATAACTCGAAAAAGATCTATTTCTCTCTCCTCTTCTTCCTTTTTGTTCCCTAGATCCACAAATTGTGTTTTCTATTTTAACTTCCTATTTTCTACCATATTTTTTTATTTTCCTCTGATTTTTTCAACATTTTCCCTTTTTTCTCGTGTAGCAATATTCAATATTGTCTATTTTACTAGAAAATAATTGATATTTGCAAACATACCCTTAGGCCATGCGAGCAAATAAATTGATATCATCTATCTTACCAAAATATCACCTATATTTTTCAACATGTCCTCCACCGTGTGGTTTGATAAAGACCGTTGGATTCTCACACTATCATTTTGCTTTGAAGGGGATGACGTGACCTCTTAATCACCATCAGATCTATTTAAACTCTCACTCCTTTTTCGCATGCTTTATTAGAATCCACTTGGGTGCCAGACCACGTGCTGGTGGCTAGAGACATGGCTGCTTCTAGTGTGTTGGATTTGATGGCGGTTGCCATTAGATCTAGCACTACTTTTTGTGCGATGGTGGGCAGTGATGTGGCGCATTCCCATGTGTCAGATATAAATGTCATCACTGTCGGAACAATAGCTTTTTTTGTGCGACAGTGGTTGGTGATGTGGTGGCTTCTAGATCATCGGATCTTTGCCACAGCTACTGCTCTGTTGTTGGATTTGAAAAAGGTAAGAAGAGCGGTTTAGTCTCATATTGGAAGTATAGAATAGATAGAGTATTATATATTTATCAGTGCCTTCCATTGACTATAAGCACCTCTAAAGGAATCCACTGGACTTGACAACCGACTCTCAAGGATGATTCGGATTGAGACCCGGCTCCCAATAGGCCTTGAAGGTGATTTATTTGGCCCCAACCCATGATTCAGATCTGTAACCCGGTTTACATGAGTTGCAAGGCAGTGTGCCCCTTGGGTCACTCCCAAACACGATGTGGCCTCCGGCCCACATTGGACTTGTTAGGTGGTGTGCCTTTGGCCTACTAACGGTGCACGCATTTTACCTTTTTATTATTTAATTTATTATATTTATTTTAATACCTAAAAATTTCAGAAAAATTGCAAAAATATATTTCAGTTAATCTTAAAAATTTAGCACCACATGATTTTATTTCAAAATAAACTAAATGTGAATTAAGCTTCAACATATGAAATAAATTTCATCAATTTCTTTTTATTTATAAAATATTAATTTAAATAAAGATTTAAGGAGGTTCATCAAAATGACAAGTAAAATAATGAAAATGATAACTTGTGAAATAATTCTCAAATATGCATTATTCTTCCTGATTTAATAACACATTAGCATAAAATGTTCACAAGTTATCAAGTATTATTCTTGAAAAATGCTTGTTTAGTGTTTTAATTTACGCTAATGTGAATATCAGGGACAATACCTTCAGAAATATTTTCTTAGACTATAGATAAATCAAATGAATGAAAGTTGGATTTTCCTGAATTTATAGAATACAATTTGATTTATAGTGATTTTGAGCACAATGGTGGCAGCGGCATTAATAGTGATTTTGACCCCTTTCTCCCCTTCACAAACCTCTTTTGTGTGACAGATGAAGAAGAGCAAGAATGTTGTAGTTTAGGAATTTTTACTATTTTCATTTACTTTTTTTCAGTGATTTAGTTGAGCACTCTTTCTCCCTCAAATATATGCGTTAGTTATAGTTATTCATAGTCATTTACAGTAATTAATTTCAGTTAATTACAGCTTTCTTTATCACTTTATTTTATTATTCTTCTTCAGATTTTTTAGTGACATGAAGATTTGAAGAACTCCTAAAATTTGATTGTTTTATTGATTTCCTCAACACTACTAATCCATGAGTGATACATAGATCAGTGGAGGATAATTTTGTTTATTGTCTTTTAGGTTTTAATATATTTTTATGTTCATCTTTAAGTTCTTCTATGTTAGGTGGGTGACACACTTGGCACACTTGTACTTAATTAATTTTTTTATTTAATCTCATTCAGTCTATTTATTCCCATACCTCCTTTTGTGCCCTTTGATTCATAAAATATCTAAGAATACAATTTGATATCATAATTTGACAATCATCTTAGAGGATCGACTTGAACCGCTTGAACTTTCAAATTAAGTTCTATGTTTTGTGTTTGAATAAAAATGTAAATTTGACATGTTTTATTTCAACAATTAAAGTGCAATCAATAGCACTTCCTAATCTTGTATCCAATTCAACAAAATATATTTAAGGTAAAAAGTGTAGAGGAGAATGATTAAAATCAATGATGCACACTTTGAATTTCTATTTTTGCATGAAGAAAGAAGAACAACATTACTCTTAAGAATAACTAAAGAAAAAACTTGAAAAAAGGTTTCTTTCTCTCTCCCCTTCCTCCTTTTGTTCCTAGATCCGCAAATCATGTTTTCTATTTTAATTTCCTATTCTGCCATATTTTTCTGATTTTTATCTAATTTTTCTGACATTTTCTCATTCTCTTATGTGACAATAATCAATATTGTCTATTATATTAGATGATAATTGATATTTGGAAATATAACCTTCTTGCATGTGTGAGAGAATAATCATCTATTTTACCAAATCATAATTGATATTTATAGATATATCTTTTGATGTGTGGCTTGATGAAAGATCGTTAGATCTTTGCGACGTCATTTCACTATAAAGAGGGGTGACTAATAATTATAAATCAGTAGTTGTATTTATGTATTAATATATTATATACAGATGTTCATTTATTGGTAGAGAATGTGTATATACATTTATTACAAACTCGTTATGACATTCATAATATTTTACCATTTAAGTCCTGATGTATATTATTTTACTTATCTTAATATTATGAGACTAATCCCACTTGACTTTTATGAAGTCAAGTGGTGTTCTCTCACATTTTTTTGATAATGATTTGATTACAAGGACTTAGGTGAGCTATTAGTATGAGTTGGAAGTAATAGAAATGCCCAAGTTCTCAACCTAAGGAAAAGCACCTAAGTCTTATAGAGAAGGTCAGTCTAATGTATTTATGGACCCAAGAGAAGGCATCATCTTAGTCAAGTATTTAGACCTTGAGTGACACGACCTTGGTCCAGCCCATTTAGACTTAAAAGGGCTATCAAGAGATGTGATTTAGGCCACCTATCTTAGGACATCTTAAGATGAAATTAAGAGGAAATTTAGAGCACTGCCTTCATTGAGGAATTTAGGCTGTCCACCAAGAGAGTTGGTGATGTAGCCCAGGTTCAGCCAAATTCGAGTGATCTTGAAGAACAAGAGGCATCAAGACTCATTTCACTCAATATTAGATTTAGCACATCTTAGATGTGTTCAAATCTTAAAATCTATTATTTTCTTTCACGTTTTTATAGTTAAGGACGTTTGTAACAAACTTCCTTAACTTTAGGGTCATTTTTAAGTACTTTTAAAATTATAGTTAGTTAAGGACGTTCTTAACAGAACCTCCTGAATTTAAGGTTTGTTTTAACAGATTTCCTATTTTGTAGGATCTCTAGAGGTCCGAATTTCTTGTTAGTTATCTTTTTGGCCTATATAAAGGCCTCTCATGTAGCCCTAGAGGCATGTCATATTTTTATCAATAGAATTCGAAGTTCATTTCTTTCCAGAAAGTTATCTTCTCTGCTGGTGGATTCCAGCCTTGTTGGTTCAGGGAACCACTTCTGATCTTGTGGATTCAAGATCAACCCCTTGTGGACTCAAGGGTCGAAGTTCATTCATTCTGTGGACTCAGGGTGAAGGATCTTCACAGAAATCACGTTTTTGTGGATTCAAGAATGAGATTTCTATTTATCTCAAATCAAGCTACATCAAATATTTCAGATCTTCAGCAAGACAAATTCTCCGCTGCGTCAATTGGTATCAGAGCAAGGTCAACGTTCCAGATTTTATTCAGAAGATGTCACGTGGAAAGGGATTACAAATCAATGAAAGTGAAAGTTCAGATGTATGCCCAATTTCAAGAACAGAATTTTCGGAATTCCAGAATTATATAGAGCAAAAATTTGAAGATTTGAATGACACATTGAAGCAAATCTTGGCTCGAATGTCTGCATTAGAACTTCATTCTCGTGGTCAAAATACCCACAAAAGTAATGACTTCAGTCATACTCAAAAAAATTTCACAAACGAAACAGGTAGCTCAAAGGGCAGATTTCACAATGAAGATTCAGGAGATTTTCGAATGAAAATTGACTTACTCTGTTTTAATGGTCATTTGAAAATTGAAGAATTTCTTGACTGGATTTCAGAAGTTGAAAGATTTTTCGAATACATGAAGATTTTTGACGAAAAACAGGTGAAATTAATTGCTTATAAACTAAGAGGTGGAGCATCTGCATGGTGGGATCAGGTCCAAACTACTCGTGCCAGATCAGGGAAAGATCAAGTTCGAAATTGGGATAAAATGAAAAAATTGCTCAAATCTAGATTTCTTCCCCCTGATTTTGAGCAGATTCTATATCAACAATATCAGAGTTGCAAACAAGGCAATCGGACTGTTGCAGAATATGCTGAAGAATTTTATAGATTATCTTCTAGGGTTGATATTAATGAATCTGAATCTTATATCATTTTCAGATTCAAAAATGGTCTCAGATGAGATATTGAGGAAAAGGTTGCATTACAATCTTTCTTCAAGATAAATGATGTTGTTATGGCATCAGAACGAGCTGAATCACTATTGGAAAGAGGAAAATCAAGAACACGAAATCTTAGCAGTATGTCAAATTTTCAGCATGACAGGTCAAGGCAAGCACCCATATCTTCATGTCCAAATTCAGGAAGACTCTCAACTACAGTAGCACCAAAATCAAATGCACCTATTCAATCTGGGCGAAATTCATCACAAAAGAATCCTTATATACCTAACATTGTTTCTAAATGTTACAGATGTAATGAAGAAGGACATAAATCAAATGTTTGCCCAAAGCGTAGCACAGTGAATTTTACAGAGGCAACTCATGAAGAAGAAAATCAAGAAGAAGTTCAAGAAAATGTTGTTGATGGTGATGGAAATGAAGAATATGTTTGTTCTTTAGTTGTCAGGAGGGTGATGTACACACCCAAGAAAGAAGAACATCCTCAGAGACACAACATATTCAGGACAAGGTGCACAGTGAATGGTAAAATCTGTGATGTTATCATAGACTCTGGAAGCAGCGAAAATATTGTTTCTTCAATGGTACGAAAATTAGGACTGAAGACAGATAAGCATCCTCATCCATATAAAATTGGCTGGATAAAGAAAGATTCTGAAACCAAAGTTATGGAGACTTGTCTGGTAAAATTTTCTATTGGAAAAATTTATTTTGATGAAATTAGATGTGATGTTGTTGATATGGATGCATGTCATATAATTTTTGGAAGACCATGGCAGTTTGATTTGAATGTGACTCATC
Organism: Spirodela polyrhiza; assembly: GCA_024713555.1. NCBI lineage: Eukaryota > Viridiplantae > Streptophyta > Magnoliopsida > Alismatales > Araceae > Spirodela > Spirodela polyrhiza. Next base: position 2,986 of record JANEYH010000082.1, on the reverse strand, counting down.
AGGGCAAAGAAAATCATTATATTTTTTATAAGAATGGTCAGAAATTTATTCTACGCCCAGTAAAGGATGTAGATTCTCTAAAATCTATAAAAGAAAAGAAACAGCAAGTGATGATCATAAACCGAAAAGAGCTTTTCACTACACTAAGAAAAAAGCCTGATTTATTTCTACTTGTAAAGAAGATTTCTAGTGATGCGAAAATTTCATCATTCATTCCAAAGGCTGCACAAGATTTTCTGAGCGAATTTTCTATTATACAAGATATTCCTGATCATATACCACCATTGAGAGACATACAACATCATATTGACCTGATTCCTGGGGCAAGCTTGCCAAATTTACCTCATTATAGGATGAGCCCAGAAGAAAATCAGATTCTACAAGAACAGGTTGAAGAACTATTACAGAAATGATTGGTCCATGAAAGTATGAGCCCTTGTTCTGTTCCAGCATTATTAGTTCCAAAAAAAGATGGAAGTTGGCGTATGTGTGTTGATAGTAGAGCAATTAACAAAATCACTGTCAAATATCGATTTCCTATACCAAGACTAGATGATATGCTTGACATGATATGTGGTTCCAAAGTTTTTTCTAAAATTGATTTAAAGAGTGGATATCATCAAATTCGAATTCGTCCAGGTGATGAATGGAAGACTGTATTCAAGACAAAAGAAGGACTTTATGAGTGGTTAGTAATGCCATTTGGCCTATCTAATGCACCAAGTACATTTATGAGAATGATGAATCAAATTTTGAAACCATTTATTGGTAGATTCGTTGTGGTATATTTTGATGACATTTTGGTGTATAGCTTAAATGAGAAAGATCACATTCATCATTTGAGATTAGTGTTGACAGTTTTACAGAAAAATTAGCTATTTATCAATTTAAAAAAATGTGAATTTATCACTACTAGTCTTGTGTTCCTTGGTTATGTCATAAGTGCAGAAGGTATTAAAGTTGATGAAGACAAAATTAAGGCCATCAAAGAATGGAAAATACCACAGAATATTCATGAAGTTCGCAGCTTTCACGGTTTGGCCTCATTTTATAGAAGATTTATCCGAAATTTCAGTTCTATTATGTCTCCAATTACAGAATGTATGAAAAAAGGAAATTTTGTGTGGACTGAAGCCGCAGATAGAAGTTTTATTCTTATTAAAGAAAAGTTATGCTCTGCTCCAGTGTTAGCTCTCCCAAATTTTACAAAATTATTTGAAGTAGAATGTGATGCATCAATTTTGGGAGTTGGAGCTGTATTGTCTCAAGAAGGTCATCCAGTCGCTTTCTATAGTGAAAAATTGACTGAAGCAAGAAGAAAGTGGACAACATATGAATTGGAATTCTATGCTGTTGTGAGAGCTTTACATACTTGGGAACATTATCTTGTTCAATGAGAATTCATACTTTACACTGATCATCAAGCTTTAAAGACTATTAATAGTCAAACGAATATAAATAGAATGCATGCAAGATGGGTGTCTTTTATTCAGAAGTTTACTTTCGTTATCAAACACAAATCAGGGAAGATGAATCGAGTTGCAGATGCATTGAGTAGAAAATCAGCTCTTTTGGTTACGATGCGTGCTGAAATTACAGGTTTTGAATATTTAAAGGACCTATATGCTGAAGATGAGGATTTTGCTAATATTTAGAAAGATTGTGGTCAGAATAAGTCATGCAAAGGATTCCACATTCAGGAAAATTATCTTTTTCGTGGAAATCAACTATGTATTCCACGAACATCATTACGAGATAAATTAATTTATGAATTACATGCAGGAGGTCTTGGTGGACAATTGGGACATGGCAAAACCTTACAACTGATTGAAGAAAGATATTACTGGCCTCAACTAAAGAGAGAAGTTGAAAATTTTGTGAGGAGATGTCAAATTTGTCAAATTAACAAATGGCACTGTCCAAACACAGGGTTATATACTCCACTGCCAATTCTAAAGATACCATGGGTTGATCTGTCCATGGACTTCATTTTAGGATTACCACGTATTCAGAGAGGAGCTGACTCTGTTTTCGTGGTTGTAGATCGCTTCTCAAAAATGGCTCATTTATTCCTTGTAGAAAAGCAAATGATGCTGTTCAGATTGCCAATTTATTTTTCAAGGAGGTAATTCGTTTACATGGAGTCCCAGAGTCCATAACTTCTGATAGAGATTCAAAATTTCTCTCACATTTCTGGCGTACTCTTTGGAGGAGATTTAATTCGTGCTTACAATTCAGTACCACAAGTCATCCACAAACTGATGATCAAACAGAGGTTGTAAATAGGACGTTTGGTAACTTGATTCGTTGTCTTTCAGGAGAAAGACCCAAACAATGGGATCTTGCCCTGGCTCAAGCTGAATTTGCCTATAATTCAATGGTGAATCGTTCAACAGGTCAATCACCATTTTCGATCGTATATATAGTTCCTCCAAAGTTTCCACTTGATTTAGCAGATTTACCCAAGTTATCTGGAGGTAGCGTTTCTGCAAACAACATGGTAGAAAACATCAAAACAGTGCGAAAGGGTGCGAGATCAACTTACCTCCAATTATGCCAAATACAAAGACACAGCTGATAAAAAGAAGAGAAAAAGGTCTTTGAAGTTGGAGATCTTGTTATGGTGTACCTGAGGAAAGAGAGGCTACCATCTGGTAGTTATAGCAAGTTAAATCCAAAAAAGTATGGACCCTTCAGAATTCTACAGAAGATCAATGACAATGCTTATGTTCTTGATTTGCCTGACACTATGGGAATCTCCTCCAGTTTCAATGTTATGGATCTACATGAATATTATCCACCAGATAATGATAACTCGAGGACGAGTTCTTTTGAAGAAGGGGAGACTGATGTAGCCCAGTTCAGCCAAATTCGAGTGATCTTGAAGAACAAGAGGCATCAAGACTCATTTCACTCAATATTAGATTTAGCACATCTTAGATGTGTTCAAATCTTAAAATCTATTATTTTCTTTCACGTTTTTATA
>JANEYH010000081.1:0-12262 GCA_024713555.1 Spirodela polyrhiza | reverse complement strand
TGAACTTCGCGCAACCTTAGGAAAAGCCTTCTAGTATCCAATTAATGACGTTCCATCTCAGTTCTATCATTTACCAGTTGTTCCTGTATCCAATTAACCAACGTTCAATCTCAATTCTATCACTTACCGTTGCCGGAAAATTTCTGCCCTCGCTCGGGCTACTGTAAAACTTCATCAGGAAAGCCCCCCATGCCAAAGAGACAGGTCAAAACCGACTACAGTCTCATTCCGACGAACGTGTCTTACATATAAAATGCCACAGAACCATCGCGGGCCATTCCATCAAGTCAACGGCATTATCTTGCCATAGGTCCTTTCTAAGGTTGACCCTGAGGATAAGCCGGCAAGGCGGATGATGAATTCATGTTTATTTCTCGAGGCCGCGTGGGCCAGCCGATCCCGTAGTGATTCTGTCTTCTGAGCCGTCCGAAGGGAATGCGACTAGAATAGGACCGCGAAGTGGAGACTTGTTCCCCAGAAAACTACGCGGACATTTGTTCAAATAATCTTGCAAATAAATGTTGTCTTTGCGCCTGGAACCCCAAATGTGAACGAGTCATATATGGCGAACTGCTCTGTCAAGAAAAAGACGTCACCAATGGATAAGGTGTCCCTTTAGATCCATACACGGACTTAGATCTCCCTTTAAATCCAGGACCGAAGGGATAAGGTGTTGTTGGAGAAAGATGAGAAGCGGGGTCGAGCTGGACAACAGCTCTATTTCAACAGCCCTCCAAATGAGACTAGACCACCACAGTCACGTTTATTGGAGCATAACTCAACGAAAAGACGTACACGAAATTTCGTACTACATATTTGTTAAGGTAGTTTCGGGACGGCACTGTAAAGGAGCACTTTTAAATGTGAACTGTCACTGAAGGAGCTTCATCAGACAGAGATCACTCAAAATCTGTGTCGCTTTTATCAACCCTATCCACAGCAAAGCTTGTAGAAATGATCCTTACCGCTTTGATCATGCCTTACTGAGAGTTAGTGGAGTTCAATCGTAATTAGTTGACCTCTGTCGACGTGCTCCATTACATGACGCCACCTGCAGGAGACTCGCCCCCGGCCACAAGTATAATACAGTTCTACGGTAGCTATGTCTGACCGGGCGAGTCCTTGGTCGTCACCGTAAAATGAAAGCTATGTCAATCATCTGGGCCCGGAGGATGGTGGGAACAGGGTGCAGATAGGATACCCGCCACCAACCCTGTTCCAAACGCGAAAAACCACGATGTGTTGACGAGTTCCAGATGCCCTGAATTCCGTTCGTGCCCCTTTCTATCGCTATAAATGCGACGGACAGGAGGGTAAGGCCTCCTCACCATTCCACCTGCGCTCTTTTGCGAATCCAAAGCCACAGACTCCCCACTCCCCTCCTTCATAAGATATGGCCACCGCACGCAAGGCTGCCGCAGCTGCAGTTCTCCTGTTCCTCGTCGCAGCTGCCGTCGTTGTGCCGGCGTCCGCCAGTACCCTGACGGCGTTCTCGGGCCCAGGCTGCGCCGGGAAACCAAGGACGTCAACGGCTGCGGATGCTTCGACATCAGCAAGTACCAGGGAGGGTACCACTTTGTGTTTACCGAGGGACAGGAAGCCGTGCTGTACAAGGGCTCCCACTGCGATGGCTCCTACGTCTCCCTCTACAAAGAGAGCCGCCGCTGCAAGCCCAACAACTTTAAGAGCATCTATATGGTTTGCTGAGCGAGCGCTTCTGCGAGTTCTGCGGAAGGAAGTATAGAGAATAGATGGAAAGATGAAATGACATGAGCGCTCTTGTTCCTTGCAGCCAGTCAGTGATGTCTCCATGGGCTGACTGACCTGCGGAAATATGTTTGAATAAATGAGCAATAAAGCCTTTTATTATTTCACGATAGTTTCGTCGTAACAGAACGAATGAGCTACTGACGTGCTTGACCATAATAACCACCTACACCCACCATTGGAGAACTACTCGAGTTGGTGTTGGCCATCAGATTTTAATCGCATATAGCATAATTATAAGGAGACGATGGGCAGCCGTTTGTGGTCGGATGCGCGTCTCTGCCCTAGGATTTCATGGTATCAACCCGTCTGAGGTCGGGATGAAGTTAACTGGATATCGTTTGTTTTGAATAACAGGCAATCATTGACGATTCAGTTGCATTACAGGGGCTAACCGATTTTGAGCCCCCGGAACTTGGGACGAAGGGAACCTCTGCGCTCGTGAACCAAATTGATACTACAGAAACCTGTTTTAACTTCAAGGTCAAATTGGTCATGTGGTTACCCATGCGCGTAGCTTTTGAGTTGAGCCGTAATCCCCTATTCGTTCGGAAGGCTTGATCTTTGTTTCAGGAGGGGAAAATACGGTAAAGTGGCATGGCTAAATTGAATCAAGGGTTGAAAGATTTCAACGATAAATGTCTATAGGTATGAATTAATTTGATATGGGTTGATATTAAGTCATTTACCGCGGATAATCGGTTTTACTATCGTAGTAAGACTTTTTTTAGCTGCGTGCAGGCCTTCATAGGCTTTAATTCTGTCTGGGCGAGGAACATGAAAGTTCTTACGACAAAAATTATGATGGGGTGGTCTTAAGGCCTATCGAGAACGACACAGGTATGCCCAGCGGTTTACCCTCACGCGAGGACTGACGCGGTTGCGGAACGCGGAGATTATTTCGAATAAATAGTCCCCATTAGGTGGCGTCGTTTTAGAAGCTTAGATAAGCCTGCCGATTGTGAAGTTTAGAATTGTGCAACGAGGTTGGTCGACAAAGTCATGAACCCCATCTCTTTCAATATCACACGGGTTCATTGGCTGGTCCTGCCTCAGGTACGACCTGAGTTCATTAGTACTTCGCAAGTATGCTTTAGTATGTTTCCTTGGTTAAACAAGATCCGCGTATGATCTGTACAAACCGGCTACTCGTGGACAGTACCCTATGGACGCCAGAATAGAAAAAAGATGTTCTGAGCTTAATGGATATGGATTTAAATTCGTCAAATTCGACGTTATAAAGTATAAGTTTTTTCTTATTTCTTGTCTTGTCGTGAGACTTACTATGTATGGACCAAGGCGAGTGACAGAAGAATGTGAACTAAAAAACAAAGGTCATTCCGTCGTGTGGAAGAAAGGGCTTGAATCATCGTTGATGCTTTTCATCTTCTAGGATTGCAGTGTTCTACGTTTCCGCAAGACTAGAGGAAATCTCTAATTGATGTATGACGATCTTTCACCATTGATCTCGCTATTCTCGCATCTGCGCCGGTCCCCACCTTGGCGTTTATGTTTTAATCAGTGGAGGCTGCTGTACTCTGTTCCTCTCAGTGAGATCATAGTAGGAATCTCTAAGGGTCTTATGACGGTTATTGTAGGAGGTTATTACGAAGGTCGCAGTATGATAAAAATTTCGTGAGATTGTTGGGTTCCACGTTTGATGACTAAGATAAAACAGTCGCATAAGGACATACGACAGACGCCAATGTTTACCATTTATTTCCCCCATGTTTATATGCTCATTTATTCCCACTTATTCCGCCGCATTGTTGACCCGTGTCACACAGAGTCAATACACTACTGAGGCAGTACATCGATTGTGAGTCGCTGCGTGAAAAGAGTTTAGAGTAGCCTTTATTTTCTTTGGAAATTTAGTACATTCTAATTGGTATTCACGCCCCCCTTTTCAGTAGAATGATCGAGTTACGAAATGATAGGGAGCCGTCCATTTCATCTGTGAACTCCGTTGGCTCACCTTTGTGCAATTTGTAGGAGTTCTTGGAGAGGTGTCTGGTTAGGATGTGACGAAGGATCAAGTTTTCCTTTCAATTTTCTGGGTGGCGTCAACCCAGGATCAGTCACTTGCATGTGCGTAGAGTCGTCGGCTAGCCTCACAGGCACAGGATGGTTAGGCTATGCCCGACAGAGGAATTAGTCTTGGCCAGCATATGCCTCTTAATCCTTCACCCGACGCAGGCTCGCGCGTCGAGTCGAAGTCGAACTTTGCTACATGCATCTCCCGCCCGGCGCCAGAGGCTCGTCATCGTGACGCTTACTTCCTTAGGAGTAGCCCTTGTGCAAGGTGATTCTTGGCCAGCAGCACCAAGGGGTTCCTCCTAGACCTCCAACCTTCTGTCTCCGGTTAGAGATTGATTACACGTTGAGGGACCTGCCTCTCCTGGCCCTGTTAAATATACACAATTACCCGTTGTCCTCTATCACATTAAGTGGCCAACATCAGCGCGGCACTTAACGAAAATTCTTAGGCCAGCTTCGTCATACCACTAAAGCATGCCAAGCTTTCCGCCACTTTCGTTTGACATTCCCGGTGATCTAAGACGGGGATAAGATCAAAGAACTCACCTGGAGCGACGCGCTTCCGGCCGCTGATGACATGGGCAACGCCGCCACGTTCGTTGAAACGTAGACGATCGAAAACCTGAGCAGAAAAGGTCGTAAGGCAAGCAAAGACCGGGGACGTAAGACCAGGTAAACGCCGATTAAATAGTCAAATGAAGCAAATGGCCTGCCGACGTTGAGTTTGTTACAGGACTTATAGGTCCCAGCCCAGGATATAAAGAGGACGTGAGGGAGTGCGTGGAGCTCCACACCATTGCACCTGTAATCTTTTGCCAATCCCCGGCTACAGGCTCCCCGAGTCTCCTCAATAACCATCGCAGAAGATATGGCTACCGCCACCAGCAAGACCGCTGCAGCCGCCGTTCTCCTGCTGCTCATCGCAGCTGCCGCCGTTGTGCCGGCGTCGGCCAGCACCTGACCGCGTTCTCTGGCCCGGGGTGCGCTGGGAGAACCAAGGACGTCAACGGCTGCGGGTGCTTCGACATCAGCAAGTACCAGGGAGGGTACCACTTCGTATTCACCGAGGGTCAGGCTGCGACGCTGTACACCGGCTCTTACTGCCAGGGCTCCTCGGCTAGCCTGAAGAAGGAGACTCGCCGTTGCAGCCGCAACAGCTTCAAGAGCATCCATATGATCTGCTGAGAGCGCTCATGAAGCGTTGAATTAGGAATAAGCCGCATTCGTTGCCCCGGCGAAATGTGGCGTCCGTGCTGTTTTGCTGTACTCGCATCCACGCGCTCCGTAACAGAGAGCTGATGAGGAAGCATCAATAAAGAATGTCAGTAAATAAGGCACGCCAGCTTTCCCTTTGTACGATTTCTTCGTTCTACGAAAATGAGCATATTCTCGGCCGTACCAGGGTTCGCTACCGTTATACTTACTCGTTAATGGAAGATAGTTATTACGTTTTTCCTATACTTATTCGATTGTTATGGAGGGAGCACGGCGGATGTTTATGATTCTCAAGGAGTTCAGGAGTGCGAACACGTTTTAAAACTTTCGGGGACACCCATGAATGGTGCTAGTCGTGCGTGGCAACAGTAAACCCTCCGTCAAAGTGAGTTGCCAATCTTTGTTGGAGAAGCATTTTTTGCGATGATTTTCTAATGATATGACCTACAGAAATACAGATCACTCATCTTCCTGAGAGCAGGTTCAGACACGTCTCATCATACCCCGTCTTCCCGATATCCACCTTCTCAAAGGTAACGGTCGGAGGCCGATATCATCAGTCCGATACAGGATAGTGGCGGGCTGATATAAACAGTCCTTCACTACTCTATCCTTTTCTTATGTGCCACTCTGACCCACGGAAGAATTTTACCTGGGATGACGGATTTGAATCCGTTTGTTGTTAAGTAATGTACCTTCTGGCTTTCACCACCAGTCTGCGCTACATTAAGCATCACTTATCTGATCAGTAACGAACCTATTTGATTCGTTCTTGTGGTCATTCCACAGCGTTCATTAGAAAGGATTACGACTTCCGGACACGTAGCCCCATAAGAGTTGGGTATTTGCAGGTTATTTTAAATAGGTTCGCTGCTCCTTTCCGATCATCCTGGGCCTCATCACTTTTTCCCAATCAGATGCATAAATTTAGCCCGAATCATCGTTATTTTCTAAAAGGCACTATAAAATTAGAACCGTCAGAGTATCATTAAAATGGATGCAATTTTGAAAATAAGTTACCATTCAAGAAGAGTAAATGTTCTCCAGTCTCAACAATTCTCCTTCAAACCAGATGTGAACGAATCATAGTCTAATTCAAGCTTATGATAATTAACCTACGGAAGATGAAGTTCAACAAGACCTCTGAGAGGATCATGTGGGCCGGCACCAGACACGAACCACTGGTGACGTGAAGGGTTACCAGATGGGAGTAAGTTTTGGGTTGTAGGAAAGACAGATAAATACAATTGGCCATTTTCCCACCGACTGCGAGGTGAAAGGCGTAGCGTATCGAATTCTTCATCCACGCTTCAAAATCTCTTTCTCAATCATATAAAACAATAACAGTAGGTGTTTTCTACTGCAGAACTAGATTTCCCAGCACCCTAAAACCTATAAAATGTTTCTTCAAGATTATTATGTAGAAAGGCTGTTTTGACATCCATCTACTCTAACTCTAGATTATATGATACAACAAAGCATAATAAGACACTATTGAGCTATGTTTAAAAAATAGACAAGAATGTATTATTATAATCATTAATTTTCACTTAACTATAGTCATTTTAACCAATCATATCTTATATCTAGCATCATCAATATTTGTAGTGTCTCCTTTCTTTTCTTAGATTCATTTTGCAGCTTCAAGACTTTTCTACTCTTTTAGAGGCTCCACCAACTTGTAAATTTGATTCAGTTTCTTCCTCTATAGTAACTAACCATTTATCTGTATCCTCGTGAGATATGACATCTGAACATTTTAAAGACTCATTAAAATCTAAAGTCTAATAAAAAATGGTCAATACATAAGCAACCATCTTGACACACCCATACTTCAATAGTGGTCTAGTATCTCTCCTTAACCAATGGTAAGTAAGAGAATAATTCAAAATTTATAGAGAACTCTCCATAGGATGTAGGTCAAGCATTATAGTTTGCTCTTACTTGTTAGACATCTTATGTAAACTTGAAATTTGTAACTCCACATGTTCTAAAACACTTTCACAAATGTCTATATATTTTGGTATAAACATCTCTTGTTTATGATATAAAAATATAATCTAATCTAATGTAACATTTCTCTCAATTAAAGGCTTAAGATATTTAAAATTGTCATAGTTTGTATCCTTAACTCTATAAGCATAACCAAGGAAAATATACTTATTTAACAAGGACTCTAATCTTTCAACATTAACATAGACATAAGTCAAGCAACCAAAACTCTTTAAATCTAAATAATCAAGGCGGTTACCTATATATACTTCTTCAAGAGTTTTAAAGTTAATGACGGATGTTGAAACTTGGTTTACAAGATGACCTATTATGGATATTGTTTGTGCCCAAAAGTTTAAATTAACACCTGTATTACAAAATATACTATCGACTCTTTTACTAGTGTTCTGTTCATTCTTTTTCAACTTAATTTTGTTAAAGAGCCTAATAAATTGTTGCATGCTTGAAAATACTTTGATTTTTAAAAAGATCATTAAATTTAGTGGAGCTGAACTCTAAATCATTGTCCACCATCAGCCTTTTTAATTTTCTTCTTTATTTAGTTTTTGAGAAAAAGTATCCATTTCTCAAAATGCGTAAATACTTTCAAATTATGCTTAAGATGAATACTCATATTTTTTGGAAAAATAAGCAATAAAAAACATAAAATAAGGGGCACCTCATTTTAAGGGGACATGAGAAGGTCCCAAAGATTTGAATGGATGTGACAAAGAGCACCTTTAGTCATATGAACTGTCATTTGGAAGCTTACTTTCTTATACTTTTTTAAAATGTAATGTTCACTAATTAAATTTTATTGATAATTCATTCGCAAAGTAGACCTCTATTACTCAATAAATATATTTTTTTCTCATTCGTATGTCTAAACCTCATATACCATAGTTTAGTGACATATTGGTTCATAGAGATAAATTTTGGTTTGGTTGAATCATAAATCATAGTTCTTAATAAGTGTATATGGTACCACATTTGCCTTCATCATATCAAGGGCTCTTTTGATGCATTTTTTGACTCCATCTTCACTTAAATAATTATACTTATTGGCTTTAAGAGTGTGCAAAGAAATGAGATTTTTTTTTAAGTCAGGGATATCTTGGATGATGATATTTTATTTTTTAGATGTAATATGAAATAAAATAATAGAATGTTGCATTAATATCATGTAAATATATTTTATTTTTAAAAATATGTATTGTTATTTTACTATTTATCATGAATTTTAGTTAATTTTCATGAATTAATTGAAATTAAAATATATTGTGTTTTATTTTCTAGAATAAATAAATATAAATAATAATAACAATAGGCTGGTTATATGGGTGCACCATTTTGCAGTCCTGATGTTGGCATAATGGGCTCACCACATCCTTTAGCCGGCCCAATGGGCACACTACTATGCAACCTAGGACAGTGAGGGTTGAAGTCCATGTACACTAGGCCACTAGAACTCCAATTCTATGCTAATGGGTAAAATCTTCCAAGGTCATTGGGTACCCAGTCATTAATCTAAGTGAACCCCTCAAGAGCCGGTGATTAAATTTGGTCAATTCGTTAAGGAATGGCTATTTAACTATCACAAAGGTTCACTAGTTATTAGTGCAATAAATCTACGAAAATAACTGATGTGAAACTAAGCATGTCTCACATGATTTGAAAATCAATTAGAACAATTGGATCACCACATCACTTGATTTGATGCCTTAGAATGTGGCGCATCACTTGGTTCCATGCAACAAATTGGCGGTGTACTGATACTTGGAATCAATAGATATTTATCAAGATTTTTGAAGCTTTAAATTGTCACATCCTTTAATCACACAATGTATGGAGTGTTGTGTCATCCCATGTTTTTGAAAAGGCAGTGAAGGTGTAAATCTCATAGATGCATGATCTGATGACTCACAAAGCTTCATGTATCTCTTAGTCATAAGTGATTAATTGTACAGTGTGCAATAATGCAATTGGACGACGACAAAGTGCCACACAATCAGCCACTTAAGTGGTGTTGCCTCTTTGGGACATAAAAGTATTAATCAATTATCATCTAGTAAAACAAACATTATTGATTATCACACATGAAAATAAAACCTATGGAGAGTTGGTCGGTGTAGGTATTTTGTATCCTCCTCTACATAATCAAACCTCTAGTGATTGGCAAACCCTCTTTCTGCCTCCCTTAATTGCACTCAAAGCTTCTGGTGAGTGGTCATATGTCCTTCTCCCCTAGACGACGGTGACATTGGCATCAACTCTTCTAATCAAACTATTCGATGAGCAGCAAGCATCACTAGACAACCTTTCTACACCATCCGATGTCATGTGACATGATTGAATGATACAAAGCCTTCACACTATCATCTCTAGCAACTCTAGAAGTGGACCCATCATAGGACAATATTCGTTTTCACTTTTCTTTAGTTTATCTTTATCTTTAGTCACAAATAATAATTTTTAGACCTTCACTAGAAATAATTACTAAAACTCAATGAATACTTGATAAAAAGGGTTATTTTCTATCTCAAAATCTCCATAACTCGCCGTAGAATCCTAAAGTGCTTTCCAATCATTTTTCATCAATTTTGCAACACAAAATTCAACTCAAAATCCTTGTTAATTTTCTAGAATGCAAATGGAATTTTCAGGGTATTTCAATTTTCAAGTAGTTTGGCAACTTTCTAGTTTAATTTAACTTTTAATCCTCTTAATCAATGCAAAACTGATAAATTATGACATCATTTTACACCTTTTTTACAATTTCTCTTTGTGTATTTGCCCATAAATCACGGTCAACTTAATTCTCTCTCTCTTGTGACCGTGTGTTCATCATGATTTTCTATCTCCTAATTATTGTATATTTTTCCTCTTTCTTTCTACCATTCTTCCAATTTTCTCTCTCTTCTTCCTCTATTATTCTCTTCAAAAGCCCATGTATTTCTAATTTCTAAATCTCACATCTATCTCTCTAACTTCTTCTCTCTAAATCCGTTATAAACCCCATGTCTATCTACCTCTTCTTCTTCTCCATCTTATTCTCTCCCTATCTGTTTTCCTCTTCTTTTCTTTTTCTATCTCCTATTTCCTTTGAAATCTCATTTCTACCCTCCTAATCTCCTTTGAATTTCCTTTCTTCTTTTTTATTCTTTTCACTTGAATAATAACAAAGAAATCGTAATTTCACACTATTTGCATTTTATTTTATTTATATAATTTAAAATATTAGAAAACTAAAAAATAATCTAGAATTGCTTAAAAACTAAACTCAAACATTATACTCATGACAGATTATCCTTACTCCATGTGTTCGAATTGGGACTAAATCTAGATAATGTTCACTAATGACATGAAAATTTTTACTAGTTGATGTGTCCAACATCAACTATCTTACACCAGACATCTTTCCCATTAAGACAACTACGTCATTGATTCATTCTCATGTGGAGAAGTGCTCTCTATTCAAAGTCATATGATGTTAGCATCATGTATCAAAGATCAAGGCATCCTTCGATCTGATGGTGTGAGCTGAGAGAACGAAGTTATTACTTTCATCTTCGTTGTCACCTTGAAATGAAAGGTGACAACGAAGATGGCTCAGATGGTGAGTTTCAATCACCACCTCCCCGCGCGAGAGTACTTCGTTGTCACCTTGAAATGAAAGGTGAACTGATAAGACGTCCCCGGGGAGGTTGAAAACGGTCCCGGTGGACTATGCGCTACCAACCCCGTTTTCCGTCCTCCTCCCCACGCACCACGCCTCCGCCCTCATCTGCGACGAGGGTGAAGTTCAACCAAGCCGTCACGTGGCGACAACTTTGTGGAGGCCACATTTAAGACGGAACCGCGTCAATCCTTCCTGGCCAGCCGTGCTCGTCGGATCGCAATTCAAAGAAGAGACGTAAACAAAATTTAAAGGCAGGGAAGACCCAGGGTTGGCTTCTTGTTGATGATAAATGACAGACGCACATTGAACTTGTCCAAGGACCCGTCAGGCCCCAGCGCACGTCTATAAAGAGGATGAGAACGAGAGCGAGGGGCTCTTCACCGCTTCACCTGGGTGACTCCTTGTCAGCCTCCCAGCCAGAGACCACACATTCCCTCGTAAACAAGATATGGCCATCACCAGTGGTATAGTCGCAGCTGCCGTTTCCCTGCTGCTTTGGGAAGCTGCCACCGTTGTGCCAGCGCTGGCCACCTGACGGCGTTCTCGGGCCCAGGCTGCGCCGAGAACCAAGGACGTCAACGGGTGCGGTGCTTTAATCACCGGGTACCAGGGAGGGTACCACTTCGTGTTTACGGAGGGGCAGACAGCCACGCTGCCACAAGGGCGCCTACTGCGATGGCTCCTCCGTCCTCTCTACAAAGAGACCCGCCGGTGCAAACCCAACGACTTTAAGAGCATCTACATGGCCTGCTGAGCGGGCTCATGAAGCGCCAATCTATGAATAAGCCGAACGCATCGCTCGGACGAAATAGCATGTCCTTGCTGTCTTACTATGCTCCAATCCACGCGCGCCGTCGCGTCGCGCTGACTAGCATGTATCAATAAAGTATGTCACTAAATAAGGCACGCCAACTTTCCTGATTTCTTTTTCCGCGTAAACACGCATCCGGTCGACTATATCGGGATTCGTAAAACTTATTAACAAGCTTCTACGATTTTTACTGAGAGAGTGCGCCAGATATTTAGGATTCAACGATTTCAGGAGGAGGAACTCTCGTTTTAACGTTTTGGGGAGCTCAACATACCCATTGTCCGGCGGGTGTTTAAGACCATTGCAACTAAATGGTGATAGTGGATGCGGGGAACCAGTAATACCTCTGTCCCAGTGAGGTCCCAACTTACTATAATAACGTCCGTGGTTTCAAGCATCATTTCACAGGTGTCACATTTGCTGGGTATGAGCGCCCGGATGAAATCTGTTAACGACAAAATTTACGTGAATGAGTTACCATTGATGCTAGAGACGTTTGGCTCGGGTAAAACGTCAATAACCTAATAATTCTTCGGACCCTTAATAATTTAACTTTATCTCGGCATAGTCAAAAGGCTCACCAGTCTTAGGAGAAGTGTCACTTTGAGGTTTTTCTCGCTCGCTGGTCCCGCCGATTTTGTATGTTCTCTAAGCGGGTCGTCTATTGCGAACTTCACCTATGTCATTCTGAACGCATTACACAGGCTTCGCACCGATCACCGGAAAGCATGGACGCTATCTTGTAATCGACCCATCTAAGG
>JANEYH010000080.1:0-12479 GCA_024713555.1 Spirodela polyrhiza | reverse complement strand
ATTGTTCTTCTCCTTCCCTAGTCTACGCATGGGTTTTCAGTTCTTCACTAATGCCTTGCTCTTTTCTGTCACGGCCGCCTCCACACTCTCTCTCTCTCTCTCTCTCTCTCTCTCTCTCTCTAAATGATGACTATAATGAAGTATCAATGGTTCTCAATTAGCAGTTTTATCATTAAATTATTAATACGACTTACTCCTCTAATTGGGCAATGCATAGATAGCTTGCTTAATTATCTCAAAGAATTATTACAAAAGTGTAGAGAGAGAGAGAGAGTATCGAACTGACATATGAGAAGCATATGAGAGTAAAGACTAAAAAGAGTATTTAACCGAATAATACGAGTTTAATTCAAGTTGACGAATTTCAATAATTGTCATTTTGCTAGAACAGACCACGAAGAGTCACTTGCTTGTCACCCAGATGTAAGTACATTGATGGAGGGGGCATGGAATCTAGTGTCCTAACCATGCTGCATTGTGTTAGATCAATGCGTCACATGGGTATCATTTTTAGTCTCAAATAAGGCTGCATGCCCAATGGGTCTTAGGACTATTCTTGCCTGTTTTCATCGGATTGTCATACAGGACAAACCACTACACAACTTGAAAAAGCCATTATCAATGGGTTCCTATGGACTTTTTTTGGCACTTAGTGATCCTTATTTTTGGTAACCAGGTCTCCTGGACTTTTTAGTCAAAAGTAGATAAAAAAACTATAATGCCATCAAAGAAGGGAGAACTGAAACAATGACTTTTTTGTTTTCAAAGAAACGGAAATTTGAAGCTATATAAAATAAGAGATTTATATTCAAGAACTGATTTACATGTTTTGTCTTGTTTTATGTGTCTCGTATGACATGGGATAGGCTGAGAATTCAAGGAATTCAAATATTTAAGGAATACAAAGTTAACATTAGATGGACTTTTCAATATGATCAAGTCTAGGGAAAGAAATATTGACTTAGAATAATCCCACTAATTTTGAAGAATATGATCTTAGTTTTCCTTGAATAAAAGAACTTAATTTTTAATAAAGTGGATCAGATCTTAATTAGGGGGTTTGGATCAATCCAAATGATATTTGGTGGTTATCTTAGATTCACACACATCTCAATTCATCGTCAAGTCAAAACTCAAAACAAGGGAAGCAATGACTTTGAACATTAACTATGATATTTTCAATAGTGAAAAATCATGATTCGAGTTTTTGATAAATTTAAAGATCTAGGGCAAGTAACTTGAAGATTGATCAAATTTGATATGAGATGAGGAGAGAATTTGATTACCTTGTGGGATACCTAATTGACCTTTGATCTGATGAAGAAGCTTTTGAGTTTCTTCTTGATGTTGATGTTAATGATCCATAGTAGATGAACTAGAGAGTTGGAGGAGAATGGGGTAGAGATAGGGATAGAGAGGAGAAAGGGAAAAGACTTGATCAAGAGAGATAAAATCACTAAAACCAGGGGAAGGAGCACTTGAGAGAAATGAGGGAGGATGAAGTGACAATACTTGTTAGAAATTTACCAACTTCTAGCTACAAGTACAAATCTCGTGCCCCTTATTTATAGGTACTGTTTCATAATTTTAAAAATATTTTTATTGATAAAGTCATGGAGGGATGTGCCTTAACTACCTCCTCAATTCCAACCTCATGGGCTTAGACATGTTTTTGGGCTGAGACTTAGATTGTAACTTGAACTTGGGCCCAGACATGATCCTCAAACTGTTTGTTGACCATGGCTTGACCAATTTTGAATGTAGCTTTGACTTTGACCCTTCTTGACTCTATTGCTACTTCCAAGAGACTAAATTGTGTTCCTTAGACTTGGACTATATATACTTTGGCCACCTGTTGACCATCATTTTGCCTCTTGTTGACTCCCAATAGGGTTAACTTCCCCAATGGATTTTTATTAGGCATTGACCACTCATTTGACAGTGTAGTTGAGATGCTTTCATCATCTTACCAAGTGACATCAACTTGCTATATTAACTTTTACAAAGCCACAACCAAAATTCCTTGTGTAAATTTCCAAATATTAAAATAAAAGAGTGTGCCATTATTTTCATACATCTAAGTAATAGTAGTAGGATGTAATATGAACAAGGCATTAAAATGTTCCATGGAATCTAAATGTTATGCCAACATAAGAAGCATAAATAAGCTATAACCTTTAAATATGTGCTCATTAAATTAATCACAGCTTAAAATTTTATATTTTCAATACTTTTTGATATTTGAATAAATTTTTTTTATCAATTTCCTCATCATCATTCTGTACTCTTCTCCCCATTTCCATCTAGCTGTGTAAGAACACCTCCTAAACACTTTAAAATTCAAGAGAGAAAAGGTAACAACATGATGAATCCTCATAATTGTGGAGGCATACTGGTCTATGTTTGAGGGCATTTTTAAGATAAAAAGACACAATTAATTGATGAAAATAGTCAAAATGTATCTCCATTTACCACCATTGAAAGGATTTAAAACTGGAGGAAAAAATTAGCATTTCAATTGTAGGTGTTAAGTCTTGTAGTTTAAGCAATTTTTGGTCCCCAACAACCAAAAAGGTTGTGCAAGACTTACCTTCATATGATGCATAGTTTGACATAATTAATTAATCTATTTGATTAATTAATTTTTTCTTTGATTGTAGCTTGGAAAATATTCATTTATTTACCAAAAACTAAAGCAAAAGACTCACACATGCTGCTATAGAATCTGATATGTACAACAAAAAAGCCTTTAGTTGGTACAAATAGTTTTACTTTCAGTGTCTTTTGCTATGTGATGGTAGAGCCTACTTAAGAGCTTTAAATGTTAAGAAAATTAAAGGAATAAATATTTACATGGCACAAACTTTGAGTTAAGAGTGTTGATGTCCTTGGGCATGAGTTTTGATATTACAATTAATGAGAAAATATATTATTAAGATTTGATTTTATCCATGAGATTATTATAAATGCTTGATATATTTTATGTATTAAACTCATTATTCATCTTATGCTATTATGATTAACTTATTAATCTAAGGTATTAAATCTTGAGATTAATTTATTTGATGAATAGTACATTTATATGAATAAATATTTATTAGAAAAAAATTTTTAATAGGTAAATGAGATGGTAAATAATGGTTATCTTTTAATTCATTTTTCTATGATTATCTAACCACTTAAGTACAATCATTTAATTATTAGTCATATGCATTATGAAAAGAGAATGAAAATGATTTGAAATATTAAATGGGCTCTCATGAGTCTCGAATTGAAAATCTAAATGGTGATATGTTAGCTACTTACATGAAGAAAATGGTCAGCTCAATGTCCAAATTTGAAGACAATGTCATCAAAAAAATTTTCAACAAGAGATGAATCTTCAATTCAAATTTTAAACCAAATGGACCAAGGAATAACAAGTTATTGAATTTGCAATAGTTAAAGGTCATTATTGTATTATAAAAACTGGTAAATATTTGAACTAACCTTTCGAGTTTATCTTTAAAGAAAAATATGAAAAAATATTAGAGGATGAAGCCTTACAAGTCAAGGAAGCTGAGTAAATGAAAAACAAGTATTCTTCTTTGATCTAGTAAGAAGAATCATACTCACGATCAAGAAACTTCACCATTGAGCTTCAAATGTGCACAAATTGTTTCATCTATCTTCATCAAATATTGATGATCAATAAAATACTTAAATCTTTCAAGAAAGCTCTTCATCAAGTCTTAAAGTAATTAGCTTGTAAGGGGAGAGGGTTTTTAGGCAAAGACACGAGGTGTTCTAAGCCTAGGTTGACTTTGAAAGGGCTAGATCTATATAGAGATCAAACTTAAGTTATTGGGACATTGATCTCATGAAGTTCAACATGTATTTCTAAGAAAAATAGTGAAATTTAGTATGAAAGATCCTCTAGGATTTGAAGTAGCCAAGTGAGGGGCAACTCAATATAAAAAGATTGAGTATCATTTGTGATGGAGAGAAAATCATGAGATAACTTACTAAAGGAGAGAGAAAGAAAGTTCACATATAGATAATCATGAAGAATAGTGTTAACAAGTATGTTGACACATGTGATTTAGAACGAAAATCCAAGATTGTAGAAACATCAATTTATCCTCCTTAGTATTTCATCTAACCCCTTAGATCTTGCAAAAAGGAATATATTACAAGTACAAATAGACTATCTAAGAGCCCAATGATATTTATAATATTTCTTTGATTATAAGTCTTTATCAGAGTTTGAATAGAAATGAACATTTATCAACTAAGATCTTTATTGTTTCAATGATGCACACTATAAAATAAAATAGTTTACTTATAAAAGGCTTAAAGCCATAAATAATATTTCCAAGTGCATCTTGGATCATTCATGACTGTAAGGATCTATTTAAGAAATTGTATAAAATCTAATAAATTAGCCATTATAAAGCATTTTGACATTGGAGATCAAAAGGAAAGTTCTTGTAAAATGGCCATTCCTATAAAAATATATCAATATTTAATTGCATTATATGATAAGTAGTTATTTTTTGCAATCATTGTCACTTGTGGTGTGTTGTATCAAGGTCATATTATATGACATTTAGTGAAACATAAAATAGACAATTTTTGAGTCTAAGACTGAAGGATGTGTTGAGTATGTTATAAAATAAATATATGAACTCCTATGCTAAGATTTTATTTTTTAAACTCATTAAGACTTTAGAGTTTTTTCTTGAGAAGTTGTGTGATCCTAGATGGTTCAAAGAGTGAGAGAGATCGATCAGGTGGGGCTTAGTAAAAAGTTGGATAAGAGAGTGACGGAGGTAGGATGGAGCAGGTAGGTATCACCAGAGAGATCCTAGAACATCTATAGGATTGGAAAGATAATCTGGGTGATAATTAGGTTGAGTTAGATGGTGGTGAAAAGGGAGAGACTTAATTATAGATTTATGTTCCACCTCTCATGGCATCATATATCTATCAACTGGTCAAGTAGCACATATTTGGAGAGGTTTTTTAACAGTTTTAGATGCCTTCTCACCAGTTCCAATTATCTGGTTGATCCATAGGGACTGTGGCAGGGTGTGAAGTCGATAAGTAGAGTGGATGATCTTGTCCATAAAGAAGGCATTTGGCAGGCCAATCCAATGAACAAAACTAAGAAGGAACCATCTCAACATCGAAATATCCTAACTTTTTTGTATCCTACTTTACAAGCCTTCTTCTTTTCTCACAATCATTTCATTATACTTATTTTTCTGTATTTATCAAATATTTCACAAGATAGATATACTTCATGTCGACTTTATGATAAATTTCAATATTTAAAATTTTTTAAAAAAGAAAAATAGGGCCTCTAACCTGTAGGCTAGTTGGAAGAAATAAATGCGTGGGCACATCTCCCTAATATTCAGAAAGGATCATTTTGTAATTGGGAATAAAATTTTTAGCTCAACATGAGATTGTGATAATGATAAAATCATGATCACTTTATATTTGCTTGTCTGGATGAAGTTTTAGGTCAGGAAAGATATAAGGGGAAAAGTGCTGAAGATGATGTCAATTAAAGACACTAGTGATTGCTTCATGGCTCAAAATTTTATTTGTCACACGTGATTCATTTTTTAAATATTCATGCCCTAGTTGATGCTACCACTACAATGGACCAGCACAAAAGAATTAAATATCTGATTTCTTTTGTCCATCATTGTTTCTTCAACCTATAAGAACATTTTTTTGGCCATATTTTTTAAAAAATATTTTAAAAAAACTATGTACCAACCTTGTTTAATTGAAATTGGTTTGGAGTTCAGGTGCCCATATCCAATATATAATCCAATCATAAATAAATTGCGGATAACAAAAGTTTACATTTTCAATTATTGAGTTCAGACACTCTTGTAATGGCCAGATTATTTTTCATCTTTTTATCCCGATTAAAGATCTTGACATGAGATGGGAAACCTTGAAGGGAGAAAATCTGATTTCAACATAGAATGGGCAAAGGAAACTTAAACAAGTCTATGAGGTGTTCTTAGAAGCTATATATCAGATATGGTTGGGAATCTACTGTGGTTTAAATTTTCTCTCACAATAGCTTCTAAGGATGAGCTTTGATCTAGTCTATGTCTATTTCATTGTTGAGATTGCTGACTCTGATTCAAACTTACCATGGGTAAAAAATTTAAGTTAGCCTTAAAGATTTTATAACAATCATCCCCTGAATTCAAAACCCTTTTTCAAGCTCATTGAAGTTGGATAGTGATGCACCATCTATATCATGAATCTGAAAGATATTTTATTATTATTAAGGCATTCAAATATCATCACATTTCATCAAAAATATTTTTTTATAATTTATTAATACTTAAACGTCCAACATTGTTTTTGCTAAATCTTATGTTGTGTCTCTTTCCTTCTTATTTGGGGTTTCATTAGTACTGGCGCCTCTTTCAAATGATCTACTCTCCTTCGAATGCCTCTTGATGGAGTGTGATGTCCCTTGAGGTTTCTACACGTAACTTGAATTGTGAAAATCAATGGAGGAGATTTCTCTCTTGGAAAGAACTTATTATCACATATCAAAGCAATGAATAATTTTGGCTGTGTGGTTTCAGATCTGAGTAACTTTCACCAAGCTCTTATGATTCCTAAAAGTAAGAGGTACATCATTTTTATTTTCATGTTGCATCAGATTGTAGATGTTAATATGTTACAGCACGAGGTGCTTTGTACATTATATAACATATGGAACGTCCCAGGGTCAAGGCAACTATGTAAGGCAGATAGATTGGATTCTTAATAGCTTGTAAGTAGGTGCAAAAATATACGTTTATGTATATACCTGTCTCAAAGTATGCTTTTGAAAGATGTATTATTGTTTCTTGATTTGTCATTACACAATTTTTGATACCCGTAATATGTGCATGTGTATTCTAACTATAGTAAGTAAATAAGTCGTATATACTTAAGGTTAAAATGCTTTCACTCATCCCGAATTAAATAGATAAAATTTGATTATTTCCTACACATGCGATGTTTATTTGTGCAATTGAAATGCTGGGAATATGTAAACTCAAATATTTCAAATTCATTAGAAGTAGTGCTTAAGAAAGTATAAAAAGGTCATATCAAACAAATTGTAACTCTCTTCATATAAAGATTCAAGCAAGAACAAAGACAACTATGTTACATCTGATAGAAGAAAATTGTCTTATCATAGAAAAATAACCATCTTTTGTCACACAATGCTATTAAGAAAATTTATGGAATTTTTTTATTTGAATGAATCGATTTTAGCAAATTAACATTTTGGTAGTCAATCGATAGTTGGCAATCTTAGCAACTGGAGAAATTGTCACGAAGCATATAAGTAGATATATTTTTTAAATTTACAATTACACAAATGGTTTGCTTGTAAAACAGGTCTACCAAATGACATCACGAAATTCTAATTTGCATAAATGTGTTATTAACACGTGT
This sequence comes from Spirodela polyrhiza, assembly GCA_024713555.1. Taxonomy (NCBI): domain Eukaryota; kingdom Viridiplantae; phylum Streptophyta; class Magnoliopsida; order Alismatales; family Araceae; genus Spirodela; species Spirodela polyrhiza. Next base: position 5,009 of record JANEYH010000080.1, on the reverse strand, counting down.
GCTCACATAATAAATAATTGATCGAAGAATCAATCACAATTTTGATATATCTGATTTTAATAACGTATGGCACTAAATAAAGCGAGATGGCATTACATGGACCCTTGATCTGGGGAGCTAGAAGGACATTTCAAGCTAAGGTTCTTCAATGAGTTCGTTGAGAGTGTAAAATAGATGGGCAGCTATTCGATGACTAAAAAAGTGTCCCTTGATACGAAAGTTCCAAACAATACGAAAAGTCTATCTTGCTTTACAAAGTTCCAAACAATACGAAAAGTCTATCATATAAACGACTAAAAAGCAAAACAGAAAATGCTATTAAAAAGAAAGTCGCAAATGAAGAAATAATAAGACCATATAAGATGCCTTTGTCCTTGTCAACATTATCACTTCCATGTTGCAGTAGATCACTAGGCTTCGAGTTGCAGGCATCATCTATCGGAGCCCCATGTAAGTCTGGATTGCCCTCATAAGAACTGTTATCGAATGTAAAAAACTGTGACTTTAGAGGTGGAATGCAACCTTTCAAGCGGTTGTATGCAACAGAAAATTTTGTCAAACTTGAGAGCTCTTGTAACTCTGATGGTATTGGGCCTTCTAATTCATTGTGAGATAAGTCCAAGCTTTCCATGCTCGTAAGTCTGGATAAAGTCGTAGGAATCGATCCAGTGAGACGATTGTAGGAAAGATTGAGTGACTTTAGAGATGTAAGATTTCCAATTCTGTGTGGGATTTCTCCTGATAAATGATTTAATGATAAATCCATCGCGACAAGCAAGTACAAGTTATATCCTATGTAATTATAAAAATTCCCCTTGATCCTTAAGCTTGCATCTTGGAATGCAAGAGGGGTCATGGGCTTCTGATAAAGTATTTCTGAAAGCCATAGCACAAGATTAGATGCCAAGTCAATGTCAAGGTTGCCCTCTGGTCTTCTATTAAGACCAGTATTATCTAAGCAATCCGGAATAACACCCGAAAGATTATTGTGAAAGAGATCTAACAAGTGAAGATAGCGTAATCTGCATAAATGGGTTGGTATCTGACCATAAAAGTTGTTCTCACCGAGTAAGAGAATTTTTACGTGTTGTAAACCTTTTGTCCACTCCAGATTATCAGTAAATGAGTTACCTCCAATATTTAGAAATTCAACTTGTGAAAAATCGGTAAACTTGTCGTGCACATTCCCGGACAGGTTGTTCGCCGCCAGATTTAAATGATTCAATCTCATCAGTTGTGAGCACTGAGGAATGGCCCCTGAGAACATGTTGTGTGACATGTCTAACACGGTGAGTGACGCCATTTCGCACAGACCATGTGGAATTTCGCCATGAAATTTGTTGCCTCTGAGAACAAGAGTAGACAATTCCTTGGAAGCCAATATAAACTCAGGAATTTCACCAGATAATTGATTATCATGCACATCAAATATTTCAATATTTTGGATGCTTGACAGGCTGCGAGACAAACTAGTAAAGTTGTTGAGACCCAAATAAGAGATACGAGGCAAGTTTCCTCTTACTTCTCCAGACAGCTTGTTGTTCTCAATATTGAGGAATACAAAGTCTAATTGATTCGGTAAGAGGGGAATTTCTCCGCTGAACTGATTCTGTGCTAGATTGATCATCACGTAGTTCATCATTCTTTTTTTGAACTGTAAGGAAGGAATGCTTCCAATGAACCTGTTCCCGCTCAAATTGAGGAAACTAAGACGAGGGAATGTACTGCTGAAATTTTCTGGCAATGTTCCCCCAATTTTATTTTGACTGAGATCTAACATCATCATGCTCGACGATGGCTTTTTCAGAAGAGGAAACTCCCCTTCCAATGAGCTGTTACCGAGCTGCACGTAATCTAAATTGATGTTGTTCTCAAACAACCAAGCAGGCAGTGATCCTGAGATGCCACTAGAAGACAAGTCGATGGAAGTCAAGTAACGCTGGGACTGGAAGAATAAAGATTGATCAAGCTTTAGATTGTCGGTTAGATCGCAGTTAGAGAGAAAGATCTCCAACAGTTGGAGGATCGAGACTGGCTCTCCATAATCTGTTCGAACTTTCAACATGATATTGCCGGAGAGTGAAACCGCACGAAGCTTTGAGCATTTAGCAAGATATTTGAATGAGAAATTTCCCCGGAGTTGGTTGTTATCAAGACGTAGTTCTTCCAATGAAGATAGGCTGTAGAATGTACTTGGATAAATTTCTCCTTCTAGCTGATTGTTGCTTACATCCAAATGTCGAAGGGAAGTCGAATTCCCGAGGGATATGGGTATCCACCCTTCCAATCTGTTGTTATCAATCTTTAACGTGGCCAGCTTCTTTAAACAACCTACAAACTCAGGGATCTTCCCTCCCAAGTTGTTCCATCCGAGATCTAACAGGCCCATCTCGCTTATGTTCCCAAGGAACTTCGGTATCTCTCCTGTTAGAGAGGTCTGTCGCAGATGCAATTGACGAAGGGAAGACATATTCCCTAGAAAAGAAGGTATTCCTTTGTCCAATTGGTTTCCACTAAGATTCAGGATCCTCAGCTTCTTTAAATGTCTGAGAACATCAGGTACGCCCACTTGAAGTCCATTTCCAGTGAGATCCAAGGCGTGTAAATTGCTTAAGTTTCCTACAAAGGTTGGTATCCCCCCTCTCAACTTGTTGTAGCGAAGATTCAGTATCTCTAAGTTGCTTAGTTCTCCCAGGCAGTCTGGTAGAGCCCCCCCAAAGTCATTCCTGCTAAGATCCAATTTGATCATTCGATTTAATGTTCGTATGGAGCAGGGTACCTTACCATCCAACTTGTTGAAGCTCAAGTCCAGAACCCTCAACTTCTTCACGGAAGTCAAATCTGCAGGAAAGTGTACGCAATGTCAGCTCATCCAAACAATTAACCGTTCTTGATCTCGATTGAAGATGGTGGATGTGGAAACGGTTAGCACATGTTCTAATAACGAAGTTATCTAACGAACGTAGTCTTTTTAGCTTATTATGGAATATTGTCTGAATATAAAACATTGCGTGAAACCATGTGCATGAAAATGAGTCAGGCAAGTCTAGAAGCCCCAGACGGGTGACCTTCTTCAAGTTAAAACGTATATCTTCAGGAGGAAAGGAAATTAGTCCATTGTCTCCGCCACCTTTTTGACGCACTGGGTGAGGCCCCAGCGTATATGTTCAAGTAAAGGACGAAAATTAATGGGGCCAGATAAGAAGACGTGCAAAACCTGTAATGGCCGCCGTTATTGAGCCCATGATCCGGTTACCAGAAAGATCGAGGTGTTCAAGCTCAGCGAAGGAGGAGAACACGCTGAAATTCAGATACCACGGGTTCGCCAGATCTGGGTCTCCGCCCAATTTCGCCAAATGGAGTCGCGTCACCCGCCTGGATGCATCACTGCAGTTGACCAATGGCCAGCCACAGCAGTCGCCCGCGCCTTGGGTCCAAGAAGAGAGCAACTTTGAGTAAGAGCCATCGTTGGCGCTTTCCAGCGAAGACTTCAGCTCCAGTAAAGCCACCCTTTCACTCTGTAGGCACCCACAGATCAGCGGCCAGCCGTTCAGCAGAAACATCACCAGCACCAGCGGGGTTCGGGAAATGGCTTGTGCGGTGGCCGCTGCTGTGGGCATCCTTTCCCAACCTCTCTTGCAGACTTCCATTGCTCGCTCAACACGCCTGCGACCCCCGACTTACAGGTTGGTGGAGACGTGCCCACTATATACATGTAACCTATTGGTCAGCAGAAAAAGAAATGGAGGCAGGAATGATGAGAGAGAGAGAGAGAGAGAGAGAGAGAGAGAGAGAGAGAGAGAGAGAGAGAGAGATTGTATGTGAGAACGGTAGGGACAGGGATAGTGGGGAGCACACTAATAAATCGATCATTAGTAGAGTTATTTGGTCGGCAGGAATTGTGGAGGAGCAAGATCCAGGCCAACTTGCCGACCTACATAGTAGATGGACATCAAATCTCCACACCTTACCATTCATCACCATTTCTATCCGTCGCACAAAGCTTGACCTCAGTTTTACAGATGTCAAGAATTCTAGAGTGCATGTCCTGGGCCCTTTTCTGTAGTATACGTTGAATCTTACGAACAAACAATTTGTATGCGTCTCTGAATGGGTTCAATATTAGAAAGGGTTTCTTTTTTTAAGAAGAAAGATCTTCCCCTTTATTAAATTCATACGTCCCCACAATAGTAAGATAAGATGAGATAAAGGAGCATAAGAAAGCGACTTGAACCCCATGAGCACGGCAGCATGCAAGCATTGAAGTTAGCGGCCATCCTAACTACCTCAGCTTTAAGTATGCTAGAGACATTGAGCCATTCAACAAGTAAATTAAATGACAATGAGTGGAGGAGGCATGCTCTTATAATTATTTTTCTATAATAACTTATTCAGATCTGTTCTTCACGAATTCCATCCAGTCTGGTTTGGGGCTTCATATGTTCTTGACGTAGCCTAGCCATCCTGTCCTAGACCTCAATTCGGGTTGCAGTCAAAAAGTCTTACAAAAGAGATACAGCAGCCAGCCTAAGGGAGACGTGGTAAGCAAAAACAGCAGCCGCTTATGACCCTTTGCAAGATGTGTAGTGATGATGACTTTTTACACATTCATATTTCTTTATTTACCGATGCACATCTCCCCATCAAAAGAAGGGCATTTATGAACGATTACGTCAAGCAGCATTGGTGGTGAATTACAGTTCTGAATTAGTTGGAGACTAGCGCTCTCTACAGTGGAGCCGTTTCACTTGCCCAAGGGGATCTCCCTACTAGAGAAAATCCAAGGGGTTGTTCCATGTGGCCGCTCCAACGTTTTACTACGTCCTCATATGAAATGGTTAACCATGGTTTTTTAAAGCTTTACTTCAATATGGATAATGGTAGCAAGCGACCCTTCAAATCATACATTTTTCCATTTATTCCTATGATATTATTAACCTTTAATTACAAACCTCATGAATCATTCCTTTAAAAAAAATACAATAAAAAATACCTAATCAGGCGATAGT
>JANEYH010000079.1:0-12827 GCA_024713555.1 Spirodela polyrhiza | reverse complement strand
CCTATTGTGAATTAGAGTACATTTTGTTTTTTAGATCATGTACTCTACTTGTTGCTTTCCATATGCTTGACCAAGGAGACTAGAGTTGAACTGCATTGCCAATATGGATGTTAGTGTGTTGACCATCTTAGGTATAATAAATGGTACTTCAGAGACATCCTTGGAAAGGATGGTATAGAATTGAGAACTAGCCATTGATAAAAAAAACACATTAATTTGATATTTTACCTTCTCATTTTATGAAGGATTTGCAATAGTTTAGGATGTTTTAGGTAAAAATATATCATTTCCCTTTATTTGGTGTATAAATGAACTTTATGTCATACTTTCATGTATTTATTTAGATGAAAGATCTGTTGAAAGTACTGTGTGGTCAAATTCATGATCCATATAGGAGAAACATGGTCTTTTCTTTCTTTCTTCATAATTTCTACTTCTACAGAAGATGTAAAAGGGGAAAACACATTTTCAAGTAGAGCAGCAACATTGTTGAATGACCTCTTATCTTCTTATTTTCTTGATCAACGCTTTTCAAATGTTGTGGAAAATGTCATCATTGCTGATGAATTGAATAAATGCTGTGTAGTATCTATTTAAGTGAAGTTTAATCGGGTCAAGCTTCAGTCGAGGTTGATCTTTATTCTCATAACTTTGGGCTCTGCAGTGCCAAGAACATCAAACACATCTATGGTAAACAAGAATGGTGGAATAGATTAAAGTGAGACCGTGATGTATTTTTTAGGATTTTTTGCCTCGTATGATTTGTTATGTTCTTTGAGATGGTTAAAAATAATTCATGATACTAATACCACCCCATTAGTAATTTATGATTCTTGAAATCAACAGAATATCACGCCACCACTATGAATACCATTTCTAGTAAAATGTCTCAAGGACTTTGTACTTGAGCGCTCTTACATCAACCATACGGCAGATCCAATTGAGTGAGCGGATCTATCCAGGCCCGAGCTGGATCCGTGTCATAAGGGCGTTGTTACAGAAGACCTTGGGGTGGAAATACAAATTATAAAAATAACAGCTAGCCCTCAGATTGGCCACTTCCCGGGAGCGCTCTCTCCTGTGAATCCACCGTCGTCAAAGGTCCACCGATTTCCACCACCTGATTCGACCGTCATCAAAGGGTCCATCGATTGCCACCACCCGGTTCCACCGTCGGCGACTGAACCAGCAGCTGGGCCCCTGCCAATAAGGTATGAATGGTGTACATTGGCTCTCTAAGTCCCCCGCCTGTTACGCCTTGGCAGCAAAGTCAACCATTGCTAACTCTCTCTCTCTCTCTCTCTCTCTCTCTCTCGTCGATCCATTCCTCCTTGCGCAGGGATTGTCGGAATGCATCCCTTCATTGCTAGTTGTTGGGGATTCTTCGGGCCGCCCCTTAGGGAGAGTGTGCGAAATTTCCTGCGGGACGGAGCAGCGGAATTCATCGTCTCCTCCTTCTGCAGGGCATGGAATCGCTTCTGGTCGTCCCCAGCCGCGGTGATTGAGCAGCCGAGCTCTTCTCTGTCGATCGTGGGCGCGGAGGAGACGCTGTCGGAGATCCGCCGTCTGGTGTTGGAGGACGAGAAAGCGGAAATCATCGGGATCTACGGCATGGGAGGAATAGGGAAGACCACCCTCCTGAAGGCCATCAACAACGAGCTCCTCCGGAGTAAGGGAGCCGGCCGTTTCGATTTGGTGATTTGGGTCACCGTCACCGTCTACAAGAATCTTGATGTCCGGAAGACTCAAGAGGACATCGCCGTCCCCGTCTCCAAGAATCCTGACGTCCGGAAGATTCAAGAGGACATCGCCATCCGGTTGGGCTTCTCTCGCCCCGGCCTGGGCCAGGGCCAGACCCTTCCCGAGCATCCAACTGACAGGGTCCTGACCCTGCGGAGCGCCCTCTCCAAGAAGAAGTTCCTTCTGCTGCTGGACGGCCTGTGGGAGAAGCTAGACCTCGGCGATGTGGGCGTCCCCTCTAACTCCCTCGAAAACAGAAGCAAGATAGTCTTCACCACACGGTCACTGGACGTGTGCAACCAAATGGAGGCTCGGACAGTTAAGGTGTTCCACTTGAATCCGGTGAACTCTTGGAAGCTCTTCTGCAAAACGCTGGGCATGGGAGAAGACGACAACTGGAATAGCGACACGAAACGTCACGCAGAAGACGTTTGTAAGAAATGCGGAGGCCTTCCGATCACCCTCATCACTGTAGCCCGGGCGATGAAGGGTACCGACCACCCTGCTGACTGGAAAGCGGCTGTCACGGCGCTGAAGAGCACACCCACGACGCTCGTAGACATGGAAGGGGAGGTTCTAAACCTTCTGAAGTTCAGTTTCGACCGATTGGACGATACATCCGCCAAAGAGTGCCTTCTCTACTGCGCCCTCTTCCCAGAGCATCACGACATCGAGATAAGCGACCTCATTGACTACTGGGTAAGCGAAGGGCTCTTAGAAGGGGGACGATATCCCGGCTCCATGGACTACCAGAAAGTTCGTGAACACGGCCGCTTCGCCATCCGCAAACTCAAAAATGCCTGCCTGCTAGAAGACGGGGAATTGAAAGGAAAGCAGGTGAAGCTCCATGACATGGTCCGCCAGATGGCCTTGCGGATAACCCGTTACGAACACGGCGGGAAGAATGAGAATGTCTTCTTGGTGAAATCTGGGGAGAGGACGACCCTCGTTCCACCTGCGGAAGAATGGACGGACGCAAGAAGGATATCGCTCATGTTCAACGAGATAGACGAGCTCTCTGAGAAGCCCAGTGGCCAAAAACTGGAGACACTGTTGCTCAACTACAACCCTCCGCTGGGGAAAATCTGCGATGGGTTTTTCCAGTTAATGCCGAAACTTGTTGTTTTAGATCTGTCGAAAACGATAATACCGCTTCTCCCGCGGGAAATCGAGTCACTAGTTGAGCTGCGGCATCTCGATCTATCACACACTAAGCTGGAATCGTTGCCCGTGGAGCTTGGGAGGTTGAAGAAGCTGAGACAACTGCGCTTGGAGAAAGTCCCTGAACTGAAGAACATCCCACGCGACGCAATCTCATCGCTTCGACTGCTGCAGTTGTTGAACATGTTCGGAAGTTATTACAAATTGAGAAGGGGACGGGAGGAGGGTAGTAGCGACCTGGTGAATAGACAACTCTGTCTGGAAGACTTGAACCGCATGACGCAGCTGCAGGTGCTCGGTATTTCTACGGAAAACATGACGCAGGAAGACATGAATGCTTTACATAAGTCTAATAGACTCTGCAAATCGATCAGATTTCTAAGCCTGAAAAAGGTGGGAAGCAAGTCTTTTGACTTGTCTGCTTGTCCTCTGAAAGGCCTTGAAAAGGTTTCAATTGGGGACTGCACCGACTTGGAAGAGCTGATATTCAAGATCAACCAGCCGTCGGAGGTGGAGGAGCTGAAGGAGCTGACATTATTTCAGCTTCCCCGAGCAAGCATATCTTGCACAGGTGCCATCTTTGAAAACCTTGGATATTTGAATATTTCCAAATGCGGAGCATTGGAGGACATAACCTGGATCGGGAAACTGCCGCGCATCGAGACCTTCTTACTACGCGACTGCTCGAAAGTCGAAGAGCTGATAAAAGTGGGCAACGTGGATTATGAAAATGATCCCCATTTTCCCGAATTGAAGTTCATTTACTTGGCTGATCTTCCAAATTTGAGGTGCATATGCAGGCTTCCCTTGCGGTTCCCTTCCTTGGAGAGAACCATAGTGGACTACTGTTCAGAGCTGAAGACGCTTCCCTTTGGGCCAGGTAGCGCCAAGAACATCAAACAGATCCGTGGTAAACAAGAATGGTGGAATCAATTGAATTGGGACCATGCAGACGTCCAAGCAAAGTTTACCCCTTATTTTTTCCCATCTGAGCAATATTACGATTTTTCCAAGGACACCATGTTTTCAATGAAGCATGTGATCACTGACGAAGAAGCCTCTGGGGGGGACAAGAGACGAAGATGATTGTTGGCTCCATTATCACGAAGAACTCAACCAGAAAGTATCCCTTATATTTCCTGCCTGCCCTCACATCAGAGAAGGTCAACTCCTTCACCTGCACACACTTGCAGAGCTCAGATTCAAGGTCCGCATCTGTTGTTCACCAATGGAAATCCCCTAATAACAAGATCCCACTTCAGGGTACCCTGTCGATCCATCGATGCTTCTCTCGATCGCAGGATCCCCACGGATGCCAGGGATCAACGTCGGCCGCTCGAGGAAGACCGAAGGCAGCTGCTGTTGCATTGGGGCGAGGAGGGGGCAAGAGCGGGGGCCGCTGCATCACCGGCAGGGAGGGAGGGCTCTGAGGCAACGGCAACGCTGGGGGCAATGTCTCCGGCTCCTTCTTCATCACCTCATCCAGGTCCTCGCCCCTGCGGAGCGTCTGGAGGAAGCTCTCGTCCTCGTCCTTCCTCTTCAAGGTAGGCATCCTCGTCGTAGACGGCGGAGATGGCCTCGCCTTGATCCAGCACGCTCCCGAAGCCCTCTCCGGCGTCGTGCTCCATGGCGAATCTCGTACCGTGGCCCCCTCATCTCCAAATCCGTTGTCAACTTCCTTGAAACCCCTGTGGGAGCAGGAAGGAGGGTTGACGGCCACCTCCTCCCTCCCCACGTCTTTCCCCTGTAGAGAGAGAGAGAGAGAGAGAGAGAGAGAGAGAGAGAGAGAGAGAGAGATGGGGACCGGCAGGAGGCGATCTCTTCCCCAGATCCACCGTCATTGAAGTTCTCACCGATCCTCATCAGGCGATTTCACCGAAATGTACGCTTGACATGGAATACATCGGCGATTGACAATAAAAACACGCGTGAAAGCTCATCGTTGGCCTGCTCTTACCTTTAAAGGTCGTCTTTTTATGTGGGCTTCGGAATATCGGACCTAGTTCCTACCTTCGAGGCTCATAGTGGACCCCACGTTAAAATTGAACCTTATATTAGAACTCTTAATTTCCGTAAACCCAGATTTTTATTTAAATTTTAATCATGTTTCTGCAAAGCAAGTGACGAAGAATAAAATATTAGAGGGTAACCAACAAGAAAATGATCTGGCTGGGGATGGAGAGTTAAGTCAACGGGGTAGGATCGGCAGTGGGCAATGGAAGACATTGAGATGAGGATGATCCCATGCCGTGGCTGTCACAGAAAATAATATCTTTGGAGCCCCAGCAAGCCTTATCTCCATTCAGTTTCTCCAGAGCCATCCGATCTCTCTCTGCGGGTGAGGTCAGCATTCCCGACTTCGAGCGCCAGCAAGAAAACGGCCGATATACATACATCTTGGCTAACCTACTCCCCCGCCTGTTAGCACCTTGGTCGCAGTGTCAACCAGTGCTCTCTCTCTCGCCGTTCCCTTCCTTCCCCCTTACCTTCCTGCGCAGAGATTATCAATCAGCATGATTTGCTGTCTGGGGTTCTTCTGGGATCCCTTGTCGCAGGGCATGCAAGGTTTCCTGGAGAGCAGCACGGGGGAGGCCGTCTCCTGGCTGTGGAGTCTGCTCGCCGGCGGAATCCTCAATCTCATTCTGCTGGCGTGCTGGGCGGAGGAGCTGGACTGGGAGATGAGAGATCTGATCGCTGTAAGAGCAGATCTAGTGGTGGAGATCATAAAAGGGGAGATTGAGAACATGATGCCGACCCACCAGGCCCTGGCTTGGCTTGAGGAGGTGGAGAAGGCCGAGGAGAGGGTGGACGAATTCCGGGTCTCCTTCCAGCAGAGGGGGGCCTCCTCTGAGGGCTCTTCCTTGCGATCTTCCTATCGGCTCGGCTGTGAAGCGGCCGAGTGTCTGAAGGAAGTCCAGAGGCTGAAGACCCAGAGGAGCAATCTCCCCCCTCTCATCCCGGCGCCGCCCCCCGCGGTGGTTCCGCTGCCGGGCTCCTCAATCTCGATGGTAGCCAACGAGTACACGTTGTCGGAGATCCGCCGTCTGGTGATGGAGGACGACGAAGCGGGAATCATCGGAATCTACGGCATAGGAGGCATAGGGAAGACCAACCTCCTGAAGGCAATCAACAACGAGCTCCTTGACAGAGGACCCGGCCGTTTCGATTTGGTGATTTGGGTCACCGTCTCAAAGCAGCTTGATGTCCCGAAGGTTCAAGAGGCCATCGCCGTCCGGTTGGGCACGACTCTTACAGGGAATCGAGAAGAAAGGGCTGTCACGCTGAATGGAGCCCTCTGCAAGAGGAAGTTCCTCCTGCTGCTGGACGACCTGTGGGAGAAGCTACACCTCGGCTATGTGGGCATCTCGTCCTCCTCTTTCAAGAACGGGAGCAAAGTAGTCTTCACCACGCGGTCACTGGAAGTGTGCAACCGGATGGACGCTCAGCGGAAAGTTAAGGTGCCCCTCTTGGATCCAGCGAACTCCTGGGAGCTCTTCTGCCAAAAGCTGGGCCGGGGAAAATACCAGTGGGCTCCCTCTATCAGATCCCTCGCGGAAGCCGTTTGTGAAAAATGCGGCGGCCTCCCGATCACCCTCATCACCGTGGCCCGGGCCATGGCGGATGCGACCACCAGTGGTGAGTGGACGGCGGCTCTCGTAGCTCTGAGGGGCATACCCGTGGATCTCGGAGACATGGAGGAGGAGGTTCTAAGACTTCTCAAGTTCAGTTTCGATCGATTGAAGGATCCATCCGCCAGGGAGTGCTTTCTCTACTGCGCCCTCTTCCCAGAGGATGACAACATCTATATATACGACCTCATTGACAATTGGGTAGGAGAAGGGCTCTTAGAAAGCGAATACTCTCCGGACTCCATTGATAGAGCTCGTAACCGCGGACTCAGGATCATCACCAGTCTCAAATCTGCCTGCCTGCTAGAAGACGGGGAGATTAAAGGTTTACAAGTGAAGCTCCATGCCACGGTCCGCGAGATGGCCTTGTGGATAACCAGCGGCAGATGTGACGGGGAGAATGGGAATGTCTTCTTCGTGAACACCAGGGAGGGGTTGACCAACGTGCCGACGCCGGAAAGATGGACGGAGGCAACAAAGATATCGCTCATGGACAACGAGATATGTGTGCTCCCTGAGAAGCCCCAATGCCCTAATCTGCAAACGCTGTTGCTGAACAGAAACCATATGCGGGAAATCCCGGGTGGGTTTTTCCAGTTCATGCCAATACTTCGTGTTTTAGATCTATCGAGAACGGGGATAAGGCTTCTCCCCCCGGGGATCGGGTCACTGGTTGAACTGCGGCTTCTCAATCTGTCATACACTCTCCTGGAGTCATTGCCCATGGAGGTGGGGAGGTTGACGAAGCTGAGACAACTGCGTTTGGAGTACGTCTCTTTTCTGAAGAGAATCCCACGTGAGGCGGTCTCATTGCTTGCAGGGCTGCAGTCGTTGAACATGTTTGCAAGTTACTGTGAGTGGACAGCAGGATGGGAGGAGGGTGGTAGCGATTGGGAGGAGGGTGATCACGAGGGGAGACAACTCTCTCTGGAAGACTTGGACGGTCTGGGACAGCTCGCAGAGCTCGGTGTCACTATGGAAGGCATGACGGAGGGGGGCATGCAGGCTTTACGGCAGAACTTTGAGAGACTGTGTGCGTCGATCAGATTTCTACATCTGGAAAGGTTGGGAAGCAAGTCTTTTGGTCTGATTACATGTCTCGAGATCATGAAAGGCCTGAGAAAGCTTAACATTGTTGGTGGCTCCCATTTGGAAGAGCTGATCTTGAACACGAACCAGCTATCTCATTGCCCCCCCCAGTTGGAGGAATTGAGGTTGGAGAATCTTCCCCTCGCAAGGATCTCTTGGACTGATGGCAACGTGTCTGAGAGGGGGCCCAGCACTGCTGCCATCTTCAAATACCTTGTATATTTGAATATTTCTCACTGTGGAGCATTGGAGGACATAACCTGGATCAGAGAACTGGCATCTATTGAGACCGTCAAACTAACGGGATGCCTGAAAATAGTGGAGCTGATAGTAGTTGCAGAGGAGATAGCAGACAACATGGATTATGATCCTTATTTTCCCAAATTGAGGTTCATTTACTTGACTGATCTTCCAAATTTGAGGTGCATATGCAGGCATGCCTTGATGTTCCCTTCCTTGGAGAGAGCCATAGTGGAATACTGTCCAAAGCTGAAGAAGCTACCCTTTGGGCCCCCTAGTGCCAAGGAAATCAAACAGATCTGTGGCAAACAAGAATGGTGGAATCAATTAGAGTGGGACCATGAAGATGTTCGATCTAAGTTTATCCCTTATTTTTCCCCATTGGAGCAATCTTACGATTTTTCCAAGGACACCAGACTTTCTTACATTTTATGAAAAAATGTGCCCAATACCATGGTGGGTATTTGAAGCATGTGATTATTGAAAATAGGCCTCTATGTGCAGAACCCAACATGACACAGAGATGATGATTAGCTCTATAATGTCAAAGAACTCAACCTCACAGTAGCCCTTGGATTCGCCCATTGCCCACTCTCATCAAGCAACTTTAACTCCTTCACCTGCCCGTGCCTGCGGAGCTCTGACTCAAGATCTGTATCTATAGTCCACCAATGGAGAGCCCCTACGACCAGGATGCCATATGTGAACCTTGGTGTGCTCAACTGGTTCAAGTTGATATCTGATGTATAAACCTGTCTTGCTCAAGGGATGCAATTAGTCTCCATATCCATTGTAAGTTGCAGAGCAAACACCCAGTGGTTCTCACTGGGTCAGAGATATCAACTCCTTGTGTTATACCTGATTTTCGAGGTCCGAAGGGAATCTGGACTCTTCAGGTATTACGTACAACAGATGCATGTGCTTTTTGATTTCGAAAATAAAGAAAAAAATCATTTGTAACTAAAAACCCTGATCTAATTCGAGTGCAATTTCTTTTATGAAGATGATCGTTACTTAAATAGTCTCCAAATTATTAAAATCTTTAAGAAGACGATGTATATTGTTTTAATTTTGTCATGTCTGTTAATATCTTCGCTGTAGGCCGACCTTCTATTAACGGCTCATTGAAACATTATTTTTGATGGATGACCAAGAAGCATTACTGATAGTCTCTGAATGTGTACTCTTCCATGTTCCAATCAGGAAGAGATCTCTATTAAAGATCTCCATGAATAGTATCAATGGATTATATCTCTTGTCTACCTCTGATGGAAGAATAAAATCATATTTCTTGTATTTCCCAACTTAGTACAATGGATAAAGATGGTGGAAATGTGACGATAAGAGGACATACTATTGGAAAGAGTCAGAAAATTAGCTAGAGAACGAACCGATTCGAGCATAAGAAAATGGAACAAAAAAATGCCATTCCAGTTTTAACCATCTGCTGAAAGACCACCTCAAAAGCATCCGCCAGATGATCAGCAGAGGTTGTGAGACATCTGAACCCCTGCGCACAAAAGTAGAAAAAATAATAATACCAATGAAGTATGAAAGAGCATCTATGTAAAAATAGAACTGTGCATGATCGATTGTTAAATGAATGTGGTTTGATGCTCTTAGTTTAGAATAAATCACTTAGAACATCCTGCAAGAAAGTCATGACAGCATGAATGCCTGACAACATGAAACCTATATGTGCTAAGCATGCTTCAAATTTGACTTTTCGAAATATTGTGCGAGAAAAAATAAATTAATGTTGCTCGATATCATTGAACCATGACAACCCACTGAATGCAGCTAGACAAGTAGAATGGGTTCACCTCTGCATCTAAAGTCCACCAATGAGGATACCCTCTTATCTAAACAGGATGGTGCCACCTGATGCCTCTCTAACGCCGCTGGCGACAACTGCACCGGTTCCACCATTGCGATTGTCGCTGTGTAATTTCTCCCGTCGATGATGCCCCTCTCTAACGCAGGATCCCCATCGATGCCAGGGATCGCCGTCGGCCGATCTGGGCAAACCGAAGGCGGCGGCTGCTGCTGCTGCTCCAGCGGGGGAAGGAGGGGGCGAGAGCAGAGGTTGCTGTACTACCGGCAGAGGAGGAGGCCTCTGACGCAACGACAACCATAGGGGCGGCGGCAGTGGCGGCGCAATGTTTCCGGCTTCCTCGGCCCTACATTTTATACAGGTCCTTGTACGGGTCATCACATCGTAGTCCTCGTCCTCCTCTCCAAGGTAAGCATCCTCGTCCTCCTTGGCAGCAGGGATGGCCTTCCGCTGCACTGGAACCGACCCGGCACGCTCCCGAAGCCCTCGCCCGCGTAGTCGTCCATGGCGAGAGAATCTCGGGCTCGACCAGAGAGAGATGCTACGAAATGCACCAGCTATAATACCAACGTTAGATTATTCGTTCACAAGGCGTTGAAAGATGCAAACTAGTTTTGTGCTCTTAACATATCCAAAGTAATTTTAAAAAAACGTTCTCTGATGATCTCCAAACTGCTTCAGTCTCGAATTCAAAGATCTTAACCAAAATTTGAATCACAGAACATAGCGGGGGTTTCTAGATTAGAGTGATGTGCAAGGAAGCTGCCTCCAATATGCAAGGTGTTTGTAGACCATTTCTCTTTTGCTGTAGCTTACAGAACATACTCTCGTGTGCTTGCTTGCTTTCTATCTCCAAATGTCTGTGGAAATACATAATACTAATATGTATCGATGATAGATTCTCTGTTTTTTCATGCAACCGGCTGATTTGTGCTCGACATATCCCAAGAATAGGAAAATATGTGATTGAATTATAATGATGAAAAATACTCTCGTACGGGCATTGATTATAATCAACTTCCAATATACTGCAGTTTTAGGAATCAAAGAAAAAGGCCTTATATGCCTGATTTCATTCTCGTCCTGTAGTGCTTGCTGCACAACAGTTCATCAGCTACAAAAATATCCACTGAAAATGCGCTTGTTTCATTCATTTTATAAACTAGTCATATCAACCTGTCACTCCCTCGTTTGTTGTACGCATGTCCTTCGGAGCTTTGACTAAGAATATTAAAGCTGAGCGGCAGTGTAGCATGGATCTTGGCAGAACAGAAGTTCAAAACATAAATTTATTATTCTCTAATTTCATGAATCATTTGGAAAAATGTTGGGCGTTTACGGTAGAACATCATCATTTCAGTTTCCTTTTTGGGTTTATCAACTGAAAGCTTTGCTGAAATTATTGTATGGTTAAATTCGCAAACTCTATATGAGTAACAGTTTCTTCATCATTGCTTGTTCTGCTGAAAATGAAAAAATAAAGTACAGTTCTAGAGAACAGCATCGTTGAACGGCATCTATCTTTGTATTCTTTTTCAAATGATGTACAAACTTTCAGCATGTTTAATGAATTCAATGATTTTAATCGGCTGATACAAAAAAATTATTTACCTGGAATTCCATTTCCAGATACCAATAGTTAAAACAATCTGCATCTGCATGGTTTCATGTTCATATGAACGACGACACCAATGACCATGATTCGAGTTCATCAGAAATTTGAATCACGAATCCAATTTTTAAAATAATGGGACAATAAAGTACCATACTTTTGGAAGGAGTTTGACAAAGAAAATGCAAGAGAACGAATCAACTCAAGCATACAAAAATGGAACCAAGAATATGTAATTCCAGTTTTAAACATCTGTTTCAAGATCACCTCAAAAGTAATAACTCCCACGAGATATTCAGCAGATCTAGTTAGACAATTGAACTCCTACGCCCAAAATAGGAATAATATCAGAGAAGCATCAAAATGCATCGATTTTTAACGAAAAAACATATAGTATAATACTGTGCAGCTTGATCCATTGATTATCTTATGAAGGGATAGATCACTTAGACCACCCTACAAGAAAGCATTTCACAAATTAAAGAAAAAACAAGGATGCTTTAAACAGCGTGACCAAAACCGGAAAAATCTTCTGACAGAAGGCCCTGATAGAGGGGGTAAGCATGCTTTAAATTTTGCTCTCCCGGTCGACGACTGCAGCACACGACGAATTGAGGCGGAGAGGAACCCCCGCATCTCTCCCGTGCCAGGACTCGAAGCCTCTCAGGTCAGCCGCCGCCTCGAGCTTTCGGGAGATGGCGAACACGACGGAGCACTGAAACAGGGCTGGGGGAGACGCGTCTTCTCCCCAAGATTGTGTCAACTTCCCCCAGCAACGATCTCTCGGAAAGATGGCAACGTCTCTGTCAGGGCACCCATAACAGGTGCCATCTTCAAAAACATTCGGTATTTTGAGTATTATCCACCGTGAAGCATTGGAGGACATAACCTGGATCCGAGAACTGCCATCCATTGAGAGTTTGGAACTAGACAGATCTTGAGAAATACCAGAGCTGATGGTAATTGGAAGAGGTGATGATGGGAGACGGGGATTGCGGTTTTTTTTCCAAAAATAAAATCATATTTACTTGGAAAATCTTCCAGGTTTGAGGATCATATGCAGGCATCTTTTGTTCTTTCCATACCTGCGGCAAATCGAAATACCACGCTGTCCATTGCTGAAGAAGCTACCCTCTGGGCTCCGTAGTGCCAGGAACATCAAAACTGATCTATAGTAACCAAGAATGGTGGAATTGATTAAGTGGGGCAAAAGGGACGTCCGATCCAAGTTTACCCGTTATTTTAAACTATGAGTGTAGTATGATAGGATCTCCTTTTTATATTCCTCAGAATCAATGTAAATTTTGGAAGGAACGGTTGAAGTTCGATCAACAATTTCAAAGTTAATTGGAATAGAACGGAAGAATTTCAAGAAATTCACTCAAAATCAGATAGTAACATTAGACACAAGAATTCCAGGGAATAAGAAGAAGTATTCCGTACGCAGTCACCTTTCCCAATTCCTGAAATACAAGAACTACCAGTTCCTGCTCACGAGAGCCACCATCTCCGAATTCCTGCT
>JANEYH010000078.1:0-12873 GCA_024713555.1 Spirodela polyrhiza | reverse complement strand
GACGCCATCTTCTTCCCTCCTCCCAGCTGACTACAACCGCCTTTTCCTAGAGAATAGGACAGCCTAGCTAGAGAATGAACTATGTCGCACGTTTTAGTTCTTTGCAGGGGAGTTGACCCGAACATTCTGGGCTCTCTCTCTTCTGTTTGCTTGGTCCGCTGCCTTTGTCTTTGCACTAGTTAATTTGACTGCTTTTTACCCTGAATTACCGCATCCAGATCTGTCAACGTTAGAGATGGGACCACGGAGGTGAGTGAACTGGACGGACCGAGTAAGAACGCAGGAAGAACACCATCTCATCGGAAGCAAAATCCCTCTTTCTTTTTTGTTTGAATAAGAAATCGGCATTTGATATCGACAGCTTTACAAGAAGCTCCGAACATAGCTACTCGGTGCTCCTCACCCCCATGATAGATTATGAGAGGAGGCCTGCTCCAAAGCTCGATATATCTATAAATTTATGATTCCCAACAAACAAGCAAAGGTCCCAAACTCACATAGTAACTGATATTAACTCACCTCCTTTGGAGCTCAATTCCATAATTGAATATAAAACAATGTTTAAATTCCTCCTTTTCGTTCTACTTATGAGGAGGAATTCGAACTCTCGACGGAAAATAGCCGCAGGCCTGTGCCTGTGTGGACACCTCAACGAACTCATGCGGACACTCCTGAGCCCGAGGACAATCTCTCAAATCCACATTGATATCCATTTTTCTTTTCTTTTATGATTCCTCTCAATGAAATTTGCCATGTTGTACAAAGTTACTCACGGATGCATGCATGCTGTCCGGGAACACTCGGGGGTGAATACCCATCCGAACAAGTGGGGTCAATAGTTTAACATTTAAGCCGAAACATTCAGCAAAAAACAAATCTTTAACCAAACAAGTGCTCTCCGAACCAAGCTAGATAGTCTCTTATCACTAGGCTCCCCAACAAACCTGGATTTTAATTCTTAATATTCATACTGGCTATCAAAACCGAGAAGGAGAGTACTGTCTTACAGCCACTGCGATAAATAAAGCTCTAAATTTAAAATCTTGGATGGTTGACCATAAGAGAACACAAATCTATTAAACTAAATCCGATGCCGATGAAAAAACACACAAGAAAAATATTAGATGAAATAATGTAAGTCACCAAAGAGTGAACTGGGGACCTTCGGCGCTAGTACAATGCAATGAGTGGTGTGGCGATCCTCAAGTTGCGCAAGCAGAGGAAGAACGGTGATTGGAAACTCTTCAGCAAGGTCTTCGTGGATCCAACTGCGCGATCAGTTGGCAGGGAGTCAAAGGGGTAGCCGTCCCCTTGCAGGGTTCGGGGCAGCGCCCCGAAACCAAAACGAATGATGATTCGCGTGCCCTTTTTGATGGAGGAAGCTTTCGCCGCGTGCATGGACAGTGGACGCGTGAATATGCCGGCTGCACATGGTCGGAAGGGGACCTCACGGAGGGCGTTGACCGTGAGGAGTCGGAGAGGATGACGTCCGCGAGGGGCAGGTGATGTCCGCAGCGGCAGGCTGCGTCCGCCGGCAGCAGGCGATGCCTGTGGCTGGTAGGCGACGTCTGCGGGCGGCAGACGAGTCCGCGGGCGGTAGATGACGTCGCGGGCGGGTTTACGGCCCGAAGGCGACGTTCGCGATCGGCAGTAAAAGTCCGCGGCGGCAGAAGATGTCCACGGGCAGCAGGCGATGCCTGCGGCTGGTAGGCAATGTCCGCAGGTGGCACACGAGTCCGCGGGCGGTAGGTGACATCGCGGGCGGGTCGATGGCCAGAAGGCGACGTCCGCGATCAGCAATAGACGTCCGCGGCGGCAGACGACGTCCGCGATGGCAGGAGACGTCCACGGCGGTAGGATGCGTCCGCGGCGGCAGGACACGTCCACGGCGGCAGGATACGTCTGCGGCGGCAGGACACGTCCACGGTGGCAGGATACGTCCACGGCCGGAGGAGACGTCCGCGGTGGCAGAAAACGTCCGCGGACGAGGGGGGCAGTGATCTTCTAAAGATCAATCTCTCTTGAAGTGATCGAGGGTGTATATATTATAGCAATAGCGCTTGGAGTATAAATGAAAGGAGTGGAACGAAGTGTTGCTTTGGGAAATGTAACACTTCGAAATTCTGTGGTTCATGTTTGGAGAAGAATCAACGGAATAGCTAATAGCATAAAAATTGATCCCAGTTAAGCATGTAGGAAAAACTGATATGCTGCCTTGATCTTTCTTTGTCTCGAATCCCATAACCCTATAAGGGTAAAGTAAGGGGTGACCCCAAAGTAGAATTAACTTGACCGGTGGTAGTTTTTATAAGCTCCAGTGGGTAGCCACTCCCTTCTCAGCTCCAAAGGGGAACCGTACGTGGCTCTTCCGCAACATACGGCTCTGCCCCGAGTTTCCATCGTTGGCCCTTGTCATTAGACCACTATCTATGCATGTATTTCCTCCCTTGACTGTCAAATCTTTTGCTCTTGGGGTGGTGGCAAACAATGTTGCTTGCGTTGCGGGAGATTCCCGCCCGTAGGGCCCGGTCTGCTTCCCGACCGTAACCCTGCCTTTTGAACTCCTTCCAAATCAAGAAAAATGGTTGGGAAGAAAGATTGAGCGCCGCCTGTAAAGCACCTGTCACGCACAGTCGAATTGCTCACGCTGCGGATCTCTCTATCTAGATATATAGAATAGACAGATATATCTAGATAGAGAGTTCTGTGAATGTAGCAAGCACCTTATTGTTATGGTTAGCCCCCCGACCGAACTTTACGCTACTACTACGGGTCAGCGATTCAAATTGGTTTGATCTTTCTGGTGGTAAGCAGCACCTGTACGGAGATGCATGCATAAATGGACCCGCCCCTTTTCTTATCTTAAGATTAAGGACAGGCCCCTACCCTATTTTTAAACCCTCTGCCGAGCTCCACCCACCCGCATTTCTCTTTAAGGGGGCCAAAGAACCACCTGCTGCCAACAGTCCTATAGTCTTCGGAATTATACTGAACAGCTCCCCTCCGTTTGTTTTAGCAAGTTATCCTATGGTCTCCTCGCCAAAACCGGCGACGACGGAGGAACCAACCTGCCTGCTGTGGCGGGGCGGCTTTTTTTTTTTACAATAAGACCTGGAAGATTATCCCTGCCATCCGTAGCTTATGAGTTTATGTCCATCCCTGGTCGGGTACAGTTTCCTTTCTATTTTCACCCTTGTAGCCATTACCCGAATTCGCGCGTGTCCACCCCCCCCCCCCACGCACAAACCTATATTGACGGCTGAAGCGAAAAATAGCAGGCCATATACTTTGATATCGCAAGCCAAGCATTATTCCTCTATGCTTCACCTTTCTACAAGTAGAGATGATCGAGTTGCAATAGTTGTAGGATTTCCTTGCTGTTCAACTTCAACATAGCATTTCGTTTACTATTTATTGGTTCCCAAAAAAAATTAAAATCATGCAGTTAGATCAGGATTAAAAAATGTAATGCCCAATGACTAATTTTTAGAAGTTAGATCATGCAGCCCAGTCAGAATTAAAATCACAAGTAGTTGTAAAAAAGGTGAATCATGCAACCTAATCAGGATTACAATCACAAGTAGTTGTAAAAAAGGTGAAGCATAAAGGAATAATACTTGGCTTGAGAGATCAAAGTAAATGGCCTGCTATTGTTTGCTTTGACCACAAAATTGATTTAACTTGTGAATGGTAAAGGTGATATTAGGCTGTGATAATATTAAACACTAGTCTCTCAATCAATCTCTAGTATTATGATTCATCTTTAAGATAACTGTGAGAGTGCATAAAGATAGGAAATATCATGTTTGTCTGTGTTAGAAATCCTTTATAGTGGTATCTTTGGCAACATGAAAAATTAGTTTTTAAAAAATAAGTATTTTTTATTGTGTAAAATCTGATGACATGAAGACAACCTTTATATTGGCTCAGAGAGAATATAAAATTGTTTTAGTTCATTGAGAAATATTAATATGTTTGCAAACCAGTAAAAGGAAAATTTAGAAAGTGCTACTTGACCCAACGATAGTTAATTTAGGTGAACTTATAGATGCAGCTAAGTGTTGATTGATTTATGAATATCTAACTCATTTTTTGTTGACTATAGGCCAATAAAGATACACCACTTTGTAATGACAAAATCAAGGTTTATAGTTAGATAAAAAAACTAAGAAAATTTACAAAAGGGAAAATGATAAAGAATCTCAATTTATAATAGGATATGAGATTGTGTTCATTTGGGATGATGTATGCATTAAAGTACTATTACAACTTAATTATTGTTATTAAGAAGTGTTTCTGAATATGAATAGAGCATTGTATTCAGAGGTTGTGAACATATTTTAAAATGAGACTTTATGGAGAGAAAAATCATGGAATAAATAGAAAAAAATTCAGCTGTTGTACTTAAAAGGTAAGTAAATAAAATTCCAACTATGTCAATATTTTTAATTGAATGGATATGAAAGGTCCACAATGTCAAATTGTAACCTTAATTAAAATATAATTTGAGAAAATAATTATGAATTAGAATGGTCCTCAAATATTTAACATAACTTGTTTATTATTCTCAACAACATTTTTTTCATGAAATCTAAAACTATCATTATTGAATCTCAATGGTCGTTTCTAATTTAGCTGGCTTGTATTGTCCTTACCTTTCCTATTATTCTATGTGGGCATGTCAACTAGTCACTTCAGAGAGAGAGAGAGAGAGTCTATACCACTCCTCTGACCTTGTGTAGGCATGCTAACTATTCACGTCACAATAAAAGGGAGTGATATACAGAGAGAAAGAGAGAGATTTTCCTTGGAGCTCATCTGATTGTCTATAGTCATGAGAACCATCACTTCATAGTGAGTTAGAGTGAGATTAGGAAGACAATTGAACGTGGGGATGCCTCATTGAGAAAATAATCTCCACATAGCTGCAGTTGAAGAAAGAATCACTACCATTAATTTCATGAACTCTGAACTTATCATCATAGAATCTCAATGATCACTTCTAACCTAGTTGGATTGTATTGTGATAATATCACAAGTATGTGAGTTAAACTAATGTAATGTTGCATGAATTTCATAAAAATAAGCTATATATAATAAAAATATTTTAAAGTGTTTTTATTTTTTTAATTTTTAATTACTTTTCATGTCTTATTTTTTAATTATAATAATTTTCATTATAATAATTTTTTAATTATTATAATGACTTTCCTATTATTTTATGAAACATAAAATTAACTTAAAAAATAAGAAAAAATTATTTTACCAACACTCTAGAGTTAGCATGCTTGATGTGGGTCAAAGGCCTCACCACATCCGACTGTTGGCCAAATGAGTACACTACTACACGGTTAGTGAGGATCAAAGTCTATGTCACTAGGCAATAGAGGAAATATTGTTTCTAGGCCCAAATTAAATCCATTCCAAGGCCTATTGGGCTCCACTAGGCTCAATGTGGGTCAACCCTTGTGGGACCTGTAATGAAATTCGATCACTCGTTAAGGAATGGTTGTTGTTGAACAATGGAAGGCTTCCTCTATATTGGGACAAAAGTTCTATTAAAACAAGCAATGTGAGACAAAAAATACATCAAGTGTTTCACATGTTAATAATGACCGTTGGATTGGTTGTGTTGTCATGTCACCTAATTTGATAACATTTTTGTGCCACTGCCATGGTACAACATGACTATATAATACAAAGCCAGCACACAACATCTCGTTGTTCCGAAGGCACACTCATCAAACAATAACATTAAATTTTTATTTAGTTCACATTTTATTAAATTTTTTTCATGAAAAATAATTCTTGAATGTTTGTCATAAATAGTTGAAGGAAATAATAACGTATTTGATAAAAAGGCATCTTTTTGTCTCAAATCTTCTATAACTTATTTAGAATAATCCTAAGAATCAGTTTGAATTATTTTTAATCAAATTTTGATCAAGAAATCAAGTTGAGCTATCCTTGCCATTTTTCTATGACCACAAAATGATTTTTTGGTGATTTTTATCTTTCTTCTAGTGGTTCAATGGCTTTAAATTTCGATTTTATACATTGAACCCTTATTAATTGGTGTGAAATTGATTTACTTACTTTTTAGGTGTGATTTAATTCCTTTTCATGATTTTTCTCATGCAGGTTTATCCCAAAATTGCTCTTAATGCAACTTTCTCTCTTGCGAGAGCATGTTGACAACAATCTTTCTTCTCCTATTTTTTATCTATTTTCTCATTTCTCTCTCCCATTTTTTACCTAAACTTTATCTAAAATCCCTTAAAAAATCCCATGCTGATTCTTCCTTTGAAATCTCAGATCTCTCTCCCTCTTCTTTTCTCTTTTTATTAATTTTATACTATTTAAATAATAAAAAACCGATAAATAATTATAATATTTTATAAAATCTATAATTACTTAACAAAATAAAATTATTTCTCATGAAAAAAATCTCATACTCCCCGTGTTCATCTTGAGACTTACCACTTTACTAAATGATTGAAATTTCAGTTATAAAATTTTACTAGATAGTGAGTGCTTGAATCTAACAAAAAATACCAACTATATTGTCCTTACCTCTAAGAAAAAATACCAACCATGTGTTGGTGTGTCAAATAGCAATTTAGAGAGAGGGAGAGAAAAATAGAGGGAGATTATCTATATTGATCCTCTAATTACATGTTGGCATGCTAACTTTTCACTTCACAATAACAAAGAGAAAAAGAGATAGAGAGAAAGAGAGAAAGAGAGACTATCCTCGGTGATCCTCTGATCCCCACTATGTTAGATGTCGATTGCTCCTCCATGTTCCTGCTGCTGCTGTAGCTTCTGGCCTTCGCTATGCTCGACACCACTGCAACATCCTTGGCTATCGCTGGCATCAATGAGACTCTCAATAGCAACTTGAAGTACTCCCAAGTTCTCGGAAGCAAGCAGTCCCAAGGTGCTCAACAAGGTCAGCAAGGTGGTGGTGTACTCCTGACACTCACAACAACAAGTATGCTGCCACCATACATTTCATTTCAATTCGATGAGTTGTCTATGTAGATAAAACATTTGGTAGGTGGCTAAAAGCTATGTCAAATTAAGGGAAAAGCTAAACAAAAGTGTCAAATGTGAAATAATTAACTGAAAAATAATATATAAGTTCATGATAGAAAACAAGAGATGGTACTCAATTTATATTAATTATAATTGTATGAGTATCTGATTAAAGAAATATCCAAAACTATAATAAAATGCATGCTTGGAAAGTAATGTACTGACTACATGTAATACTTTTTGATGCAATCTTGTTGTGTTCTATCAACACATGAATACTGATGTAAAGCAACATATTTTTTTAGATAGTATTGAAAGTCAAGTTCTTTGGCTTTATCAGTTCAGATTTACTTCATTATTGTAGTCAAATTTAGTGTGAACCATAAAAAAAATTAATAACAATACTATTTAATCTTACCATCTACTCATAATGAAACTAAATGTAAATAGAGCTGAATCATCAATAATAGTAAAAGAATATCACTAACATCATAAACCATATGCACAATTCTCGAGATAGGGATCATGGAGGGGACACTTGTCACCAGGTGAGACTGCCACGTCATGGGACGCTAATGATTCAAGGTGAGCCCACAATAATGGGCCTTCATGACAGCCCAAAACCAAACCCCTCTGTGGTCTGTCACCTAAAACACCCATCCATCGACACATGGAGAAGGACGGAGTCTACTCACATCATGTCGCAATGCCACATGTAGACATGCCATGCCTCTCATCTTATTTCCAACTAGATATTCCATCTACTCATGTTGTAATGCCATGTGTCAACACGCCCCTAAACTAATCTAGACAGAGGAAAAGTCAAAAAATGCCCCTGGCCCATTCTCAAACCCCAATATGTTACAGAAATTTAGGACCTACCTCTCTCCAAAATGACCTTAGAAACTCCTCTTTTACTAACCTCCCCAGAAAATAAAAAATAAAACTTTCGTTTATTTTAATTTTGCTTTGCCACCTATCCCTCTAGATTATGGACCCAAGTGAATTTTGAGCTGGGCAGGTAAAGTTTTATGCCAATATAGTATGCTAATTTGAATGCATTATCTTTTACGATCAAAATTCACGTGACACCCGAGTTTGACTCTGCAGAACAAATCGGGCAGATGTAGATATCGATTCAAACCGTGTCCAATGATGGTCTACCTATCAATGAGATTAGTACCAAAATGGCAAATAATCCCTATCTTTTAAAATAATTTATAACCGTATTCTAACCGCGGAGAGTGGCCGTACCGTCTAAGTCCGTTATAGAAAACAAACTTCACGTTTCTCGGGCGGCCAATAACCGCCTCCCCCTCTCTCGCACCTCCCACCTAACTAACTCTCTGTGTATAAATGCCCACCCTCCCAGCCCGCTGAACCACATACGTCCTCGAAGAAGGGAGCGGCGAAGCTCGTGCTCGGGGAGGGAGGGCTTGCCATGCCGAGCTACTCCGACTCCGCGAAGATCACCTACGTCCTCGAAGGTCAGTCGGTGAAAGATCTTAGCTTGTTCTCTCAGGGAGGCGAATCGCTCCCGTGATCGCGGCCGGCGCCGGCGGTGCTAGATTAGGTACGTTCACCCCCGATACGTTCCCTGATGCTGCTGCTGTGGGAATAAGGAAGCGGCAGGGCCGGGCTCGTGCTGCCGGAGGCGAACGAGAAGGTGGTGGTGATCAGGAAGGGCGACGCCATCGCGTTCCCCTTCGGCACCGTCGTGTGGTGGTTGAACCCCTCCAGTGAGTCTGAACTCACAGTCCTCGTGGTAGGACCGACAGGGCCTCGTCCTCAACTGCGAGGAGGACCCACTCGTCGTGGACGTGGTGAGCGGCGGCCGCGCGGTGGTGGTCTCCATCCAGAACCTACCATCGTGGGGGACTGCGGCTTTAGGGGCGACCTCATGAAGCTCGACGCTAACGCCATGTGCCTCCCGGACTTTTATTGTGAGTCAGCGGATCCTCGAGACGTTGATGAAGGCCAGGTCTCTCTTCATCGTCCCCAGGTTCTTTGTGGTCTCCAACATTTCAGACGCCGGGGGGATGCAGTGGTTCTGAATCGTCACCACCCCCAAGTAAGCTAAGCCCTACCTTCTCCTCGCCGCCATTGCAGCAGACCTCCATTGATTCCTGTTTTGCTGATGTGCCCACTGCCCCTTGGTCTTCGTCTCTGGTCTCTCTCTGCCCAACCCCGTGTTCACTCACCTTGCCGGGAAAACCTCCGTCTGGAAGGCACTGTCCCCGCAGATCCTGCAGGCTCCTTCGACGTCTCTCAACAAACTGAGGAGCTCTTCAAGTCTAAGAGAACCTCCGATGCCGTCTTTTTCCCTCCTCCAAGCTGACTACAACCCCCTCTGCAGAGAGAATACGACAGCCTAGCTAGAGAATGAACTAAGTGGCACCTTTTGATATTTTTCAGTGGAGTTGACCCGGATCTTCTGAACTCTCTCTCTCTCTCTCTCTCTCGGTCTCTCTTTTTCTCTTCTCTGTGTGTTTGCTTCGCCGCCTTTTCCTTTGCATTAGTTAATCTCACTACTTTTTACCGTGAATTTGCGAATCCATTTTGTCAGCGTGAGATATTAGAGATATATACGGTCGACGGGATCATGGAGCCACCCAACTTGACGGACTGAACAGTAAAAACACCATCTCATGTCAAGCAAAAATCCCTCCTTCTTCCATTTAGATCAAGCCTCTGGAGGACCTGCGTGCCGTCGACCCCCACTACCTGGCGCCACCGTCGAGCTTCACGACATCGCCGCCGAAGCCGCAGTCCGATCGGCCTGAAGAGGATTGAGACGGTGGGGGTTAGCTTACTTGGGGGTGGTGACGATTGAGAACCACTGCATTCCGCCGGCGTCTGCAATCTTGGAGACCATGAAGAACCTGGGGACGATGAAGGAGTCGGCCTTCAGCGTCGCCTCGAGGAGCCGGCCTTCACCCCCACCTGGGCTCTGCCCTTGGTGATGTACGTCACCTGGGAGGCCGAGTCACTCGAGAAGCCGGGTGAGCACATGGCGCCACCGTTCAGCTTGAAAAGGTCGCCACCGAACCCGCACTCCCCCACGAGGGGTAGGTTATGGCTCGAAAGCACCACGACGCGGCCGCCTCTCTTGATGGCCACGTCGAGAGGGCTTCGTCCTCAGAGAGAAGGCCCCCCTCGACATGGACATCGAGAGAAGCGGCCGCGTCGCGGTGCTTTCGAGCCATAACCTACCCCTCGTGGGGGACTGCGGGTTCGGTGGTGACCTTTTCAAGCTGGACGGTGGCGCTATGTGCTCACCCGGCAGAAACCCGGTCGTGGGGGTCGACGGCAAGCGGGTCCTCCACACGGCGGTGAAGGCGGGGTCCCTCTTCATCGTCCCCAGGTGCTTTGTGGTCTCAAAGATCGCAGACGCCGGCGGGATGCAGTGGTTCTCAACCGTCACCATTCCCAAGTAAGCTAACCTCTGCTTTCTCCTCGCCGCCATTATCTTAGGCCTCCAATGATTGCGGTTTTACTGATCTGCCACTGCCTCTTGGTCTTCATCTCTGGTCTCTCTCTGCGCAACCCCGTGTTCACTCACCTCGCCGGGAAGACCTCCGTCTGGAAGGCACTGTCCCCGCAGGTCCTGCAGGCCTCATTTAACGTCTCTCCAGAAGCCGAGGAGCTCTTCAGGTCCAAGAGGACTTCCCTCCTCCCGCCTGAATGCAGCCCAATCCCCGCGGAGAGAATAAGCCAGCTTAGCGAGAGAATAAACAATGTTTCAACTTTTAGGTTTCTGCAGGGGAGTTGACACTCCTCTTCTGGGCGGTCTCTCTCTCTCCTCTTCTGTTCGCTTGCTCCGCAGCCTTTTCTTTCTATTAATTAATTCACAGCTTTTGACCCAGAATCATCATATCCATTTCTGTCAACGTGAGAGATATATCGAAGGTCGATGGGAACGTGGAGGTCAGTCAACGTAGAGTTGACTGATATTTTTGTCGATTGTGACTTATTCAAAAAAGTCTACAAAAAAGTCTAGGGCGCTTGAACATCAAGCGCCCTAGACTCTCCTGCCAGAACCCCCGCCAGGCCCCCGAGAGAGCCTGCTTCTCTGAGCGTGCCGCTCCTCGGCTGCGTCCCTATGCATCTCTACGCACTTCCTCGATCTTCTTCGGCCCCTCTACCTTCCTCTGCTGCCACTTTTTCCTCCTGAGATCGATCGCATCCATCAGAAGGAATCTCACTGTGGACGACAGCTTCTGGTTGGTCGACAGCATCGCCATCATCTCAAAATACGCGTCCATGCGCTCCTTCGCCTTGGGATGGTCGGTGACCTCTCCTATCGTGCTAATCAGCGTGCACAGGGCCTCTATATCTTCCTCATCCGGGTTCTGAGACTGACCCAGCAGCTTCTTTACGCACTCGTGCATGAGCCTCTCGGTGAGCATCTTCTTCTTGTACAGATCTCCCATCAAGCGGATGTTCCCATCAGGGTTCTTCTCCTGCATGAGCCTCAGAACCTCCGCCGACTGCTTGGGCTCACCCTCCACGCCCCCGCTACCTTCATCCTCTTCCCATTCTCCTCTCTCGAATTCCTGCTGGCACTTGTTCAGAAGCAGCCTCATGAAGGTAATCCTTTTATCGCCCTCCCATAAAACAGGCAACACGCTGTCCAGAAAGAGGCACAGGTATGCAAACATCTCACCGAATTGGGGCCCCATCAAAGCCTGTCGACGATCTGGAATACGGCACCAGTGAGAGTGACCGCATTATCGATGTTGACTTCCCTGACCTGCTGAAACAGTCGGTCAAGGTTCTGAGGGGTCAACTTCTTGAGAATTCCTCTCAGTTGCCTCTGCTTCGCCTGTTCTTCATGGAACACCTGACCCACTTCGTACCTCTGCTTCGCTCTGGGCATTTTGACGCTCCGATTGGGCGACAAAGGCGGTTGGTTGAGATGGTTGGACGAAGAAGAGGACGAGGAAGAAGAGGGCGGCGAAGGGGGGGAGCCGGAGGTTCCAAGCAGCCCCGGCCCTTCTCAGATCCGTCTTGCTCTTCTCTGCCCGGGACTGATCAAGGGACATGCATCCTGGCCTTGTCTGATCTCTGAAAGAAGGCCAAACTGATCAGCGCAGGCCAACGCCGATCCTGTCAAACCGCCAAATCGACAACGGAAAAGAGGGGGAAGCCATTACAATGGGGGAGGAGCTCTCGCAGAACACAATCCAATCGATAAGCTAGCGCCTTCCCCTTCCCAGTACCTCAGGGGAGGAATGTGACAAGAGGCGAAAGGTCGGAAGATCCACCAACCTGAAAGCGGCGCGGTCGAGGGAAAGCGGCCACAGACGAGACTAGCGTTTTGCCATCCCCTCTGCCCCGTACCCTTGATTCAGAAGTGGAGCAGAGGTTTGCGGAAACACTCCCCGAAGGATACAGATAGCCGACGATAGAGGGAGGAAGAAGATGAAGAGGACGGATAAAAGGCGGTGGGTGAGTCGGGGGGGTGTGCGCGGGAGAGAGAGAGAGAGAGAGAGAAGGGCCATACCGTACTGGCTTCTACAGCACGTCTCCGAGACCGGGGTCCTCTGGTGGTCTCTCTCCTTTGGTGCTGCTCTAGGGTTCCGCCGCCTTTTCCTGTTGCATCCAATTCTGTCGACGTGAGAGAGATCTACCTCCTCCATCGTCGACGAGGGGCCCTCGCCGTAGCTCGACGACGATTGGGTGACAGACGTAGACGACCCCCTCCTGCCTCGGTCGGTGGGCCTGGCTGATCACCTTTCGCTCCATTGAGGGGAGGACGACCGTCGATGACCCCATGAGGCTGATCCCTTCCGAGCAGGCCTTCGTCGGCCATCCTTGGCATACTCCCCATAC